>CAUYSK010115932.1:0-38033 GCA_963575035.1 Avahi laniger
CTCTGGGCTGTCGCGGGCGGCCGAGGACCGCGGCCGCGCTCGCGGGGGACCGGTGTGCGGGCCGCGGGGGGGACGGCGGCGGACTCCACTCCGCGCTGCCGGTAAACAGGCGGCGGGCGGCGCCTGGGGGCCGCTCCTGCAAGCCGGGCGCCGGGTTACATCACGGTCCCCAGCGCCGTGTCCGAGGAGCCGAGAGCTGGCGCAGCGCCTCCCTCCGGGCCCGCAGGCGGGAAGGCTGGCACGTTTTCTCCGGAGCCCCTGGGACTTCGTTGAAAACGGGTTCAGCCCGAGGGTGGGGGCTCTGCTGTGGGCGCGCGGGAACCGCGCCTCAGTTTCTCCATCCGTGAAACCTGGAGGCTGTGTTGGGCTTCTGTGCCTCCCAGCGAGGGGAGGGAGAGATGCAGCCAGGGCGAGGGGGCAGCCCCTGAGATGGGCTGTGACTAGAGCTGGGCTTCCGACTCTAGTAGCTCAGTGGGAGCTCGCAAGGCCACTGTCCTTGAATGCACTGTCCCACCGTTGGAGACCACTCGGCCGCTGTACAGAGGAAGGACGACCTTGCAGTGTCCTAGCCTCCTCCTCTCCCAACTTGTTGCAGGACATTGACTCTCTAGGTTAAAAAAAAAAAAAAAGTTCCTGCCTGCCAGCCTCACAGCGGGTTTGTGCCAATGCCTTGGAAAAGGTGTCGGGTTGCACAACCAGGAGGGAGATTTCTGCTCAACATCAACAGCTTCTATGGGAGCCTGGCCTGCCAGGAGCCTGACCTGCCAGCCCGGAAGAGGAGATAGTGGGCATGTCAACCTGGCAGAGTAGGGGCCGGGTCAGGGAGGGACAGAGCTGCCCAGTCCTGGGAACCCATGATTTGGCGATTCTGCACAGCCGTTCGATAATGCAGCCACTAGCCACGTGTGACTGCTGAGCACTTGAAATTAGTGGGGACCCACTCGGAATTCCAGAGTTGGCATAAAGATTATTTTAAGCCAAAGACATTTGAGATTCAACAGATGCAGAAAAAAGCTGCCTGGGAGCTTCCTTTATCTGACTAAATGCAGCAACTTCTGGGGAATGAGGCTGTCCTAAGTCCCCTCATGGGGGAAGTTTCCTGGCCCGGAAGAAGCCGCCGGAAAGGCCACTAGTACTTATACAAACAAATATGTTCACAAACTTTCTTATCTCCTGTCTGTTCTCTTACAAACTCATTTGGCTTTCCTAAAGAAACCTTTTTTCCCCATAGAAGCCCTTCCTTTCCTCCTTTTTTCCTGTAAGTTAGGTATCTAAGCCTTTAACTACTTAACAGGCGGGCTACCTCCCTCGCTGGTACGGTATGCATACTTAATAAACTTTGTCTCCTGGTAATCTGTCTTTTGTCAGAAGGCTCCAGTCACAGAGCAAAAGAGCATAGAGGAAAAGTTTTTTTCCTCCCTGCAGAGGCTAGCGTGCACTGATAGATGCAAAAGTGTAAAATACACACAGTATTTCAAAGACCTAGCATGAAACAAAAGAATGTAAAAGACATCAGTAACTTTGCCTATTGATTACATGTTGAAATGGTAATATTATATTTTGGGTAAATTGGGTTAAATTAAATATTAAAATTAATTTCACCTGTGTCTTTTTACTTTCTTAGCATCTACTGGAAATTTTCAAATAACATATGTGGCTCATATTTCTTTTGGATAGAACTGCCAAATGTCAGGTGACCTTGTATCTTTGGGTTAGCTTTTACCGAGCAACATCAGCATGTCTCTGTTAAGTGAATGCTCTGTGTCACTCCTAGCAGCTTGGGCAGTGGGGGTGGAGAGGCTAAGGCACAGTGCCAGCCCTCAGGGAGCTGCCAAGCCCCTGTAGGCTTCCAGCTCGGCCAGGCCAGATTCTCCTGCAGTCCTGCCTCCCCTCCTCCACAGGGCAGTCAGGCCAGCAGAAGGCTGGGCAGAGGGTTCTGGGGCCTGCTAGGGCTCTGAGAACTCAGGGAGGGAGCTCCGTGTGGGCCAAGGATTCAGAAGACAGTGTGGCCAGGGACCGTGGCTGGCCCTTGAGTGCTGTTCCCGTGGCTAGGACCACAGATGTGCCTTTCAGCTGCCCAGTCCCAGTCCTCACTGCCCAGCACCTCCTGGCTGTCTCTTAGTGGCAGCGGAGCCCTCTGCCAGCTCTGCCCAGCACCATCTGGCTATGGTGGAAGAGGCTCCCCAGCTCGCCCATCTTCTCTGCCACCTCCCATTCCCCAGGCCCTGCTTGATTAAAAGATTTTCTTGATAATCAGTCGGGGATACAGGCTGAGGTCTGAGAAAGAAAGCTAGCCCAGGCTCCAGAAAAACAAGACAAAACAGCAAACTTCTGCAGCTGGTATTTCTGAGGAGCAGCCCACACCTGGCCATTTAGAGGGATGGTCCTGGCTGGTATGACCCAGGTTTAACCCCTGCAGCTGATACGAATGTGACAGCTTTATAGCCCTGTAAAGCTAACCAGACCTGTGCATAGTTAAACAACCTTATCTAACATTCCTGTTTCTACTCCTATATAAATTGGCTCATAATAACAACAGCTGACAGGCATGTCACGCTTACTGTGCGCCAGGCACTGCACCAGGATTTTACATCTGTTAATTCATTTAATTTGGGTTAAATTGGATTTCAGGCACGAAAACCCTATGAGGTAAGTTCGTTTGTGATCTGCTGTTCACAGGTGAGGAAGGTGAGGCACAGAGAGGTCATGTAAACTTGTTGAAGATCACACAGGGAGAAAGAGGCAAAACCAGGACTGAAGCTCAGGCAGCCTGGCTCAGCGTTTGTGCTCCGCGTCGCGACATTGCGTGGCCTCCCTCGGAATGCTGGAGGAATCCATTGTGTTCTGTTTTCCTTAACTAGTTCCCTTGCAAAACAGCTTATGATAACCTGTGGCACGTGTTCACAATCCAAAACGTGTCTGGGGTTAGCTTTGACAGGTTAAAAATGATGAGATGGAAAAGTGACCAAACTCATAGGGAAGAAGAAAACAAAAATCCCGGAAGAATAAATCCTGCTACCATCCTTTGTCCATCTGTCTGTGTGGGTGGGCAAGGGAACACATCTGAGACTGGCTGCAGTTTATTAAAAGATAAACCACAGCTGAAGCTTGCAGCCTGGCTTGGTAGGTGTCCCTCATTCAGTAAGCTGCCCGAGCAGGCTCCCAAATGGAGACATGTTAATACCTGGTCTGCAGAGGCAGGGGTTGAGGGCTAACTTGCCACAAATGGGAGAGAAAGAACAAGCATTCCAGACAGGGGAGGACGAGACGGGTGTCAGGAGGGAGTGAGAAACCCAAGAAGATGTCAGCAAGCCGTGACCTGAGTGGCATGTAGCAGGACAGGAAGCAGCTTATGGGTTTTCAAACAAGGATGGCTACCATGTCATTGTCCCCGTTGCGTGTGCTGGGCTGGGATGTTGTTCTTCTCCGTCCCCCGACCTTCCATCAAAGCTTAACATCAGCGCTGCTTTGTGCCAGTCAGTGCTGAGGGGCTAAGGGGCCGGGGAAGGGGGGTGGTGCTGCTTGGGGAGGAGGGGGCCTGGAGGCCATGGGCACCAGGTAAGTTGCTGGGTTGGGAGTCTGCCTGGAGAGACATAAGCCTCTCTGCCATCCTCAGAGTGACCGGGGGCACTGGGTTCCTGCAGCAGCCCAGTGGGCGATGCACAGGCATGCCCAGCCAAAGTAGCAGCTGGCCCCTGACATCAGCGGGCACTGTCCTCCCAAGCCCGGTGTCCAGCACAGGGCTCTGTCTGCAGAGAGTGGAGTCTTTCCTCGCTCCATGTGGGCTGGCAGGGCCCTACATGGAACCTTTGCTGAAAGCTGAAGACCTTGGGCTCCATGCACAGCCCTGGGCTGCTGCTCTAGACCCTCCTGAGTAAGAGGAAGCCCCACCGGGCCTCTCGGGGCCTCGTCCTGTCTCCTGATTCAGCCTCCCGCCTCTTTCTGGGCCACCCTCAGCCAGTCTCTTCTGGGCAGTGTGCCTTTGCAAGTGGGCCCTCATAGGGACGTTATGATGAGGGAGCAGACTCAAGGTCTAGTTTGTTTATTTATGCATTCTTCCCTATTTATTGGCCGGTACACCAGACACATAGGTTTTCTAATTTAGTCTCGTAACATACCTTAAGGTATTTTTATTCTCGAGTTACAGATGAGGAAACTGAGGGGTCGCAGTGGCTGAGACTCACCGTCTGGATTGTACTGGTCTTCCAGGTTGGTGGGGGCGGGACGGTGGCAGACTGGGCCCAGGGCCTGGAAGTGGAAGAGGGGATGAAGGGAGGTGGGCGTCCAGCAGGGATCACCCGGCAGGGGAGGTCCCCAGGCAGAAACTGTTGAAACTACCTTGGTCAGGGGTGACCCACCCCACACCTCCTCCTCCTCTGGGCGGAGGAGGGAAGGGATCTGGCTAGGTGAACTTGGCATTCAGCCGTCGAGGCACTGTCCAGGACAGTTGTCTGAAGGGCTGGGCCAGCCCTGTCCCTGGCAGGTGGGAGAGGGCAAGCAGGTGAGCACTGTGCTAGTTGCTTTTCATTCAAGAGCTCCTTCCCTCCATACCCAGTAAGAAAGGCATGATAGTCCCATTTTATTATTTTCTTTCTTTCTTTCTTTCTCTTTTTTCTTTTTTTTGGAGACAGGGTCTCCCTCTGTTGCCCGAGCTAGAGTGCAATGCATCACATCATAGCTCACTGCGTCATAGCCACTGCAACCTCAAACTCCTGGGCTCAAGGGATCCTCCTGCCTCAGCCTCCCGAATAGCTGGGACTACAGGTGCCCACCACCACAGCCAGCTAACAGCCCCATTTTAGAGACACAACAACTGGGGCCAGCCATGTCCAGTGACTTGCCTGAGGTCACAGCTAGGATGCAAACTTGCCTTTGCTAGTCTAGTAGAGGAACTGGGTATAAACAAACCCCAAAGCCGTGGGTGCCCGGGACAGGGCTAGGGGCTGCAGTGGTTGGGGAGCAGTGGGTGACTGAACGCCCCACTCCAATACTACCCTCCCAGCATCTGCTTATTCTGGGCCTGGAAAGAGAGGCTAGGGGGCCTTTCTATGGCCCTCTTGCCTTGGACAACTGGCAGGTCCTGTGAACACCCACAGAGCCTAGGCACCCAGTATGGCAGGCCTGGCAGAGTGCTCCCAGTGTAGGGGGGCGGGGAGAGAAAATAGGGAAGGTGGGGGAGGGAAGGAGGGAGGGAGAGCGGGAGAGTGAAAGAATGAGTGAAAAGCCATGTTTGCACGTGTGTGCCTGGCTGGGTCCGTGTGTATGTGTGTGTGTGTGTGTGTGTGTGTGTGCGCGCGCGCATGTGAACGCACACGCATGCACTGTGCACAACATCTTTTTTCTCCTTGGTCCTCTGAGCTCCTACGAGTCCCACCAGGTCAGGGCACGGTGGTGGGAGCCTCCGGCTTGCTTGACTGCTGGAACTGGAACTGCTGCTTCCTGGCTGTGCCGTCCGGTGCAAGGTACTCCACCTCAGTTGTCCTCCTCTCTAAAACATGCCTGACAGCCATAGCTCAGGAGATCATGTCCACCAAAGTCATCATGAACTGTAAGGCTCCAGATCGATACTACCCTCATAGGAAGAGTCAGCAGCCTCAGGCATTGCGGGCTGGAGAGGTGCAGGCTGTAGGCTTGGGGGTGGCTGGAGGGGCAGTGAATGCCCCTGGCTGGCCTATATTGGAGGAGGGGCACTCTCTGGGTTGTCCCAGGCCACACAGTGCCCAGCAAGCTTGTGTGCCCTGCACCACAGCCCTGAGGCTCACTTCCTCCAGGAAGCACTGAACATCGCTGTACCTGGGCTGTGCTGGGCTCTTCATATCCACAATCTCACTCGATCTGCCTGATTATCCAGTGAGGTGGGTGACAGTTACCCTAATTTCTATACCTGTGTAAACTGAGCTTCAAAGAGAGAAGTGACTTGCCTAAGGCAGCACAGCTAAGAAGCAACAGAGACGGGATTTGAACTCAGGAGAACCGGGCTCCAATCTTGGCTCCCAGCCCTCCAGCAGAGAGTATGGGTCCCCTCCCCTCCACTCCTCCCCACCCCAGCCTCAGGAGTACACGCTGGGGTTCAGCGAGGGCCCTCCTGCTCTGTGGGGCCTGTCTCAACTTGTCCTGGGGTGGGAGCTCAGCTCCCTGGTGGAAGCACATCAGGTCACAGTGACAGCCCTGGCTCCCAGGGACTGGCTTCCAGCCACAGCTTTGGGGAGAGGCACGATATACCCACTTCTAGACACAAACAGAGACCAGGGTCACAGGTGGGATCAGGATGACCTCAGGCTGACACTTCTACCCTCCACCTGGCTGTGGTTAGCATCTCAGCACACAGTGCTGGGGGTGTGGGTTGCAGGGGGCCCTGTGGACTTCTGGAGAGTTCCACTCAGAAGTTAATGTGGTAGGCAAGGAGGACCACGCAGGGGACAGCAGGTGCCCCTTGATTGCCCACTGGAGACCAGAAGCCCTGTGAGCCTCCGAGTCCCTTCCCCTGATTGAACAAGCCCACCTCATGGCCTTTTGTCCCCAGGGTTGTCCTGGCATGTTTCCTGGTTGTCTCCTCAGAATTGGGGTAGAATGGGGAGAGAACTGGGGTGGGAGCTGGGATTGGGATGGAGATGGCTGGGCTGGGCTGGGCACAGCTAGGAGTGGGGGCAAGAGGCTTGAAAGCAGAAGAGTTTTATTGGAAGGACCTGTCTGTCCCCTCCCACTTGGCAATGAGCCTTTGGAGGAAGGGCAGACTGGGGCGGGGGTTTGGCTTTCTGGCCTCCCCACTGTGACTTGCAGAACTCCTTTCCTGAGAGGGGCAAGCAGACTTCAACCCGCACTTTTTCAGAGTCCTGCTGCCTCCCAGGAGCTGGCCTGAGGATGGAAAGGAACACAGGTTCACTGAGCGCTCACTGCCTGCCAGGCCAGATCCAGGCGCATTAGAACCTAGACCCTCTCCGCAAACCTGGGGGCACGATCACCATCCCACAGTCAAGGCCGCTGGTGCTCAGAGAGGCTACGGGGCTTGCTCGAGGTGCCACAGCCAAAGTGGCAAGGCGGAATTGGGGCCTGAGTTAGGTGGCTGGTGCCCTTTTTTCTCCAGAGCACTCCTAGGACGGCAATGCTAACGCAAGGAAGGAGACCATAATTGGGGGTTTCAGAGCAAGGACAGCGAGGTAGCAGTCTCCCAGCAGTGGGACTTTTCTAGATGGAGCCAGAGACCCATTTGGGAGTCAGGCTGTGCCCTGGCCAAGCCTTCTCCCCAGCTGCAGGGAGTGTTTGCCTGTCTCCTGCTGCTCAGGCTGTAATCACATGACTGGCCACAGCTCAAGGTCAGCCCCATGTGGCCTCTCAGTCTATAGGCCTGTCTGGGTCCCCAGCGCCTCCCACCCCAGGCCTTGCTGTGCTGTTCACACTGGTTCCCCAGGCCTGGGCAGTGCCCTGTGGGCTCCCCTCCCCAGCAAGGCCTCTTTCCTGGGCCGGCGCTGCCCTGTGTCTGCAGGAGGGAGACAAGAGGAGGCTTCCCTCAGATGCTCACCTCCTGCCCCGTGGCTGGAATGCCACCGCTGCTGGCTTCCCACACCATAGCACTACTGGTCACCACACACCTGGCCTTTGTCATCCTCTACGGAACCTCTGTTGCTTCTGTGTTAAAGGAAACCGGGGAAGCTGCGCTCCACTGTGCTGTGGTGCCCACTCCCTCCTAGGCAGCGCCTCGCTTCTCCTTTTGTCCCTGCAGGAGGCCTTCTCTGACCCCACAGCCACAGGCCACGCCTGGCCCCTGGCCTCAGCTCTGGCAGCCTTTACAGCCCGAGCCCATAATCCGGCCACTCTCAGGCTGGACATGGTGGCTCACACCTATAATCCTAGCTCTCTGGGAGGCCGAGGCGGGAGGATCGCTTAAGGTCAGTTGTTCGAGACCAGCCTGAGCAAGTGTGAGACCCCGTCTCTACTAAAAATAGAAAGAAATTAGCCAACAACTAAAACTATATAGAAAAAATTAGCCGGGCATGGTGGCTCATGCCTGTAGTCCCAGCTACTCGGGAGACTGAGGCAGGAGGATCACGTAAGCCCAGAAGTCTGAGGTTGCAGTGAGCTAGGCTGACGCCACGGCACTCTAGCCCAGGTGACAGAGTGAGACTGTCTCAAAAAAAAAAAAAAAAAAAATCTGGCCACCTTCAGCCTGACCACGGGCTGGCTTGGGGGCACTCTGCTCACTTCAAGGCCTGAGGGACTTCAAGACAAAAGACTGATGCCAGGGACTGAGGGGGTATCAGGGGCGAAGCTGGAGACAGTCCAGGCAGAAAGGGATGACCCCAGGCCAGGAGGCCCCTGGTGAGGCTGAGCTCTGTTCTAAACTGGGCTGTGCCCTAGCGCAGTGGGGACTTCAGAGAGCACCCGCTGCCTCGCCCCAACCACGCATGGCTCCTAACCTTGCACCACTCGGCGGGCTCACGGAACAGGCAGAGATGGCCGAGGACGGTGTGTGGGTGCTGTGCATGTCTTGTCCTGGGTGAGGGTCCTCTCCCTCCCAGCCCCACATGTGACTCCCTGAGAGATGCTCCTCCCCTGCCCAGGCACCTGTGGGAGCAGGGAGGCTGACTGGGGCCTTGTAGCCTGGACTTGCCCCAGCTCTGGGCCCCCTCCCGAAACCCTCCCCAGGGAGCTGTTCACAGGCAGACAGGCCTGATGAGGTGCTAATTGCTGAGCTAATTGCAGCCTGAGCTTGGCGACAGGAGGTGGGAGTAGGGGAGGAGAGGGGCTGTAGCCGAGGGCAGGGAAGGAGGCTGAGGCCCAGGGCTGTCACAGAGCGGGCTGTGTTTGCTCAGGAATTGTTGATTTATTACCGATGAGCAGCTGCTTTGAAATGTGTCCCGCTCGCCTCCATGCCTCTGTCCCGGCCCTGGCTTTCTCTCTGGGGAACGGTTTGTGTTCTGAGACCACTGCTTGCAGGGAAGGGCTCATAGAGCACTTGGGGGCAGAGTGCTCTGCTCTGGGGGGTGACCGAGGAACAGGGAGGCCCACGGCCTGTCCTGGGGACTCCAGGCCTGCTGCAGCCCGGGCAGACATGGCACTGGGCAGCGTTGGAGACAGCCGTGAGAACAGAGGTAACGTCATTGAGCCGGGTCATTTTGGAGGGGCCTGGGGCTCACCTCATGTAGCCCTGCCTGTTTCTGGACCTTGGCCTGGGTTCTGCCCTTCTAAGAATAGCTGCTGTGTGGCCTCTGGAAGGGGCCAGAGAGCCCAGGGACATGGACTTGTGCTTGGTGACTGCAGAGGCCTCACAAATAGGAGATGAGATGAATAGGAGATGAGATGACCTGCTCCCCGGACAGGGGCAGGGGAGTCAGTGAGCCCGCCCTGCTGCGGCCAGAAGGGATAGGTCCTCACACCCTCTTTCCTGCCTCTGGCTCCCCTTCAGAGTCCACCCCTCTGACACATGCAATTCTCAGCACCTGGACCTCGGGAGACTTTGGTCGCTTAGGGCTAGACCCCGACTCACAGCAGGGCATCGTGTGGCTGTCACGCACACTGGCCACAGCCCACTGCCTGGGTGTCTCAGCACAGCCAGCTCTAGCCCAACTGGCTCCCCGTGGCTCCTGCCCAGCTCTGCCCTCTGGCCTCCAGGCCCATGTTTCACCAGACCGCCCCCTCCCCGGGCTCCTTTTGGCCCAGTCGTGTCCTCTCCACTCCTAGGCCCCAGTTCTGCCTGACCTCCCCCTCTCCCGCATCCCCTGCCTCGGAGCCACACCCCACCCAGGCCTGACCGGGACCACTGGGTGTCTGGAGAGAAAGCGGGGAGGCCAGCCCGGCCCCAGCCGAATGCTTGTGCTCCTCCCTCCCAGGATGCTCTGAGAACTCAGTGAGATTACAGACAGGAAAGGACTTTGGTAGTGGTTTAATAACTGTGATAATTGCTCCAATTTTATGAGTACCATTCCCGTGCATGTCTCCTCACAGCAACCCTCCAGGGCTGGACATTTTATTATCCCCACATCTCAAAGAGGAAACCGAGGCTCAGAGAGGCCAAGCAACTCATCCAAAGTCACACAGCTCCTAAGTGACAGTCTGGGGACCCCAAAGTCACTACCCTTCACAATAGGAGGGGTTGTTATTTTTTTGCCAGCCTCTTTCCTTCCTCCTCTCCTCTCCCTCCCTGCCTGTTATCATCTGCCGGGTGAGTTTGCATCATTACTAGGGCCCAGGGATCCAATTAGAGGGCTCCCTCAAGGAAGCTGACTGAGGCAATCCCTGCCCCAAGGGGGCCTCCCTGAGCCGAAGTTTTAATTAGCTGTCATTGCTCTTCCTGAAACTCTGACCTGCCTGTGGCTCCACCAGCCCAGGCTGGCCTTGAGGCAGGAGGCAGGACTGACTTCCAAGCCTGCAGCTCAGCCAGAAGCCCAGCACAGAAGGCAGGGTGTGGCTGGGCCTCGGTCCCACCTCAGCATTACCTCATTTAATCCAGTAAATGGATTAATAAAATAAATGGATTAAGTGACTTAATGCATTAAATGGATTAAATAAATGAGCTAATATTTGTAAAGCATTTAAAACAGCACCTGGTATAAGGTAAAAGCTATGCGAGTGTTTGTTAAGTTGAAACAAGCCATCAGGAATTGGGGAGCAAGAGACTGGAGTGAAGGGCAGGGCTATGCTTGGACATGGAGGTGACACATTCCTGGGTCACCTGGCAACGGTGGGTGGCCCATATGTGGCCGGTGGGCATCTGCAATGCGGGGCGCTTGGAGGGGGCACGCACAGGTACCAAGGGGCTACGCGCCAGTGCTACGCTGCGCTGCCACACAACGCACGCTGCTCACGAGACAGGGCCAGCATCCCATTAGAGAGCCCAGGCGCCGACGTGTCCAAGATCACACAACCATGAAGAGGCGGAGCAGGATTTAGGTCCTAAATCCGAGCCCTGCACATTGGGAAATCTGATTCCCTGTGTCCCCCACCTCAGGCCACACCTGCAGACCCAAAAGCGGGGAAAGTGCCCCTCTCTGCTCCCACCCAGCCTCCCCTCAACCTCCAGGAAACCTGAGGGCTCTGAGTGTGGCTGTGTGTGTTGAGGACCTAAGACCCCTTCCCTGGGGAGGGGGCTATGAGTCTAGGCTGAGATGGTGACAGTTTCTGAAGCATCACCCCCCTCCCCCTGGGAGCAAGAGGCCTCCTGACCATGACCCCAGCCTCCACCCCACTGGGCTGCTTGCCTCCCGTCTCAGCCGCAGGGCTGTGCCAGCCCTGAGCCCGAGCCAAGCCCTCCTTGGACGTGGTTGCCTGGTAACCAGCCCTAAGTGACGGAAACCCCGGCGGGCCGCTAATGAGGGGGCAGCAGCCAACCACCTGGCCAGACCCTGCAGCCCTAGCCAGCCTCAGGAAGGCTTTGATGACAGTCCACCTGGCCTGCCCCCACGGTAGGAGGGAAGGGCGCCTGGGGGAGGGGGCGTGGTGGGACAAGGAGGAGCTGGGTTGATAGCCCCCAAAAACCTTTGAACTGGGGAGCGGGGACAAGGTGATTCCCGGTGGACGCCAAGGCCCAGCCAAAGCCACGGGCAGGCGCTGGGCTGGAGTCAGGGTTGTCGGTACTGCTGCCCAAGCCCAAACCGCTGGAAACAGCTGTGAAGGCTCTGCTGAGGGCACTGAGACGGGGGAGGGGAGCCCCAGAGAGAGGCCCTGGCCAGGGAAAGGAAAGGAGGCCATCAGGGAGGTTGGCAGAAGGCCAGGCTCTGGGGAGGGTCAGCCCCTCCCCTTCCGCAGGGATCCCCTCCTCTTCTCCCACTCCTATGGGAGGCTCAGGGCCTCCAAGGAGGGGGCTACAGGCAGCGTGGGGCAGGTGGAGCTCAGCCAGGTGTTTTTCCATCCCAGGTCTGAGGGGGGAAGGTGGGGAGGGAGAGGCAGCGTCAGAACAAGAGGGAAGCCTGGTGTGCAGACCGGACAGGCCTGAAGGGGCCCTGGCCTCTAGACCCCTGCCTGAGCTCCTGGGCACGCAGTGGGCCCCCTCTGGGCCGCAGCTGTCCCATGGTGAAATGGGCTGGACACAGGCCCTTGCGGGTCTGAAGCTTGGCACGGTGGCTCCTGAGAGGCTGAGAGGGAAGGGCAGGGGTTTTAGAGGAGTCTGGGGCAGCAGAGGCTCCTCCAGGCTTTCACCTCTGGGCCTGGGTAGCTTTTTCTGCCTTTCTTCCCTCTCAGATGAGCAGAGTCCTTCACTTTAGCCCTTCCGTCCAGACCACAGCCTGGCTCAACCCTGTGCCGGGCAGGAGTCTCAGCCCGAGGGCAGCCCCGGCCCTGCCCTAGAGGAGGTACCTCTTCAGTAGAGGAGGGAAGCCAGGCTTGTCACTAAGCAATTTTAGCACATGCAGCTGAGGCTCGGATGGAGGCAAGTTTGGAATGCTATGGGGTCTCAGAAGAGATGACCAAACCTAGCCTGGAGTTCAGGGAAGGCTTCCTGGAGGAGGGTTCCTGAGGCAAACCTTAAAGGCCAACAGGCATTAGTACAGAAAGCCAAGTAAGCGGCTAAGGTGGAGGGAGAGCATATCCCAAGTGTGAAGGTATGTCCCCCAAGGAACTGTGGCTGGCTGGGGAGGGACAATCTGGAGACATGCAGAAGCCAGAGTGGAGAACTAGAACTGGGGCACTGAGGAGCCACAGAAGACTCCACGCTGGGGGTGACAGGGTCAGATATGGACATTGAAAAGACCTCTCTGGAGGGCTCTGAAGGGAGTATCTCCCACTGCCTCCACACGAAGCCTCCAGTGGCTGCACTCCGGCATAGCCAGAATGAGGGACATCACAGTCCCCCACTCCCCCAACCCAAGGCCCAGCAGGCCTCTCTCCTGCTGTGGCAGCCTAGCTCCGCACAAGCACCCGTCGCACTGGGGTGCACGGTCTGTTTAAGTCTGTCTCTGTCACTGCACTGGGAGACAGCACCTGGGGCCCAGCCACCGCTGCACCCTCCCTGCCAGCAGAAAGCCTGGGGAGCCTCAGCATTTGGTGCAAGGAAGGATGGGAAGGAGGGAAGGAAGATCAGCCCACCCTGGCTGGCAGAAAGTGACCCCTCCCTGCAGGGGGTCCCTACATTTTTGTGAATGGGCTTTTATTCCTACCCAATAGGCCGGCAGGTGCAGTCCTCCAGAGGTGCCCATGAAAGCCCATACCCCGTTCTCAGTCTTCAGGATTCCCCTCTGAGCAACTGTGATCTGCTCTGGAGAGGGGGTGGGGCTCCTTCGGAGTCTGGCAGGCTCCTGTTGCCCACTCATCCTGGTAGGGCAGCAGGCTACTGCCACCCGCCTCCCTGCAGAGTGGAGCTCTGGTGTGGCAGCACACTTTTGGAAAGTGGCTCACCTCACCCCAATCAGATCCCACGACCCTGCCCCCACCGCCAGGTCCCATCCAGCCCAGCCTCCCTAAGACAGGCCGAGCTCAGGCTGATGGCCACCAACACAGCCCAACTTCAGGCTCGGCCTGCTTAGGTGGCAGAGGGTTCCTGACCACCAACTGTGTCTGAGCCTTCCCTCAGAAGGACTGGGAGTCACACAGTCCTGGGGAGGGAAACCCCAGCATCTCCATTTCGTAGCTATGGGGACAAGTGGCCTCACCGCTCCTCCTCTAGGGCTACCATTGGTTGGCTGTGAAGCCACTGGAGCCTTGTAACATGTAACCGTGCCCATTTGATGAGCAAACTGAAAGTTGAAGGGGCTTGTCTAAGTCACACAGCTCAGTAGGTCAAACCTCAGTTTGCTTGTTTCTCAAACTCCTACCTCATATGGGTGGAAGAAGTAAATGAGACAATAGCTATTAAATGGAGCCTAGGGCCAGGCTCCAAGTAGGAGCTCCTTGCCTGCCCAACTGCTGAGATGTTCCTCTTCTGGTCGGGGAGAGGGACGGATGAGGAAGTAGAGAGGGTAGAAAGTGCAGCAATAGCAGTCTGGGGAGCAATGTCTATAGTTAGGTCTGAAAGGATGGAGGGGAGCATTGCTGTGTGTCTTAGGGAAAGGTGCCACCCATCTCTGTTTTTCTGCCTGTAGAGTAGCTGCCAGTTCCACCTCTCCCTCCTCTGGGGTGAAGGAGCTCCTCTGAGGAAGGAAAGAGATTTGCAGGTGTGGCCTGTGGCCTCATTAGAGGGAGCTACATTGTTATTAATAACCATAACATAACGAGCTGAGGTTCAGAGAACTGACCTCTTACTTCACTGTCCCAGAGAGCCAGGATAAGTAATCAGTGTCTCCAGTGGGGCGGAGGAGGAGTATGTGTGTGTGTGTGTGCACCCCACGTGGAGCCTGTGCAGACCCTGTGGTGGTGGGGAGAAACCTCCTCTCCTACACTACTTATTTCTTTGTTAACTCCACCCATGAGGCCCACATAGAACAGACTATTCCCTCTCTGCTTTTATGCACACTCTTCCTTCCAATTGATATACCTCTTCTCTCAAGACCACAGTCCTAAGAAAAACATGCAGGAGCTCCCAAGACAGTCCCCTTGTATGGACATTGCCCTTCTGGTAAAGGAAAAAGGCAAGGTCAGAGCCTTGAGGAGCTCACAGGCCACGAACACTCTGTACAGAGCTCTCTGCAGCTCACCAGCAATTTCCCACACTGATGTTGCTCAACACTCACACTGTCAATAGGCCAGTCTCTCACTGCTCCCATTGTGCAAGGAGGAAATTTGAGGCTCAGAAAGTTACAAAGTAGCTCCCATACTGTGTCCTTTCTTTGGTAGTTCAGGCTGTTTAGTGATGCCAAAAAAAGAAAGGACAAGATACTGATTAATGGGGGTGCTGTCTTTGCCCGGTGTCCTTGAATAAACATAAGAGTCGGGGCTGCAGAATCTTAGTTGGTTCCTAGGGTCTCAGCAGACTCACCCTGGCCTGGGTGGGTCCCATTTGGGCTCAGAGATATTGGAGAGACCACCAGGCACACCTGAGTACACAGGTTGAGAGTCCTAGACCCCAAGAGCTAAGAACACGGCTCTCCTTCCTCCCCCCCAGGGGTGGGGGATGGGAGCTATGCCAGGGAGGAGGGGGAGAGGGAACAGCGCTGGTGAGCAGCAAACGTGGGGAAGAACAGCCTGTGACCCACAGGGCTGCAGGCTGGGGTTAAGGCCGTGAGGCTTGACATGACCCCTAGCTGTCAGCGCACGAATGCATTTTCCTGATGCTAAAATATGGCTGCAGGAAGATCCCCAGCCTGGGAACCAGGAGATTTGGGTTTTTGTCCTAGCTTGCCATGTCATCCTGGGAAAGCCCCAACCCTTTCTGGGTCTCTCCTCTCCAAATATTTCCAGACTTTAAGGTTCTTCCAGCTCTCATTGGAGTGACACTCTCCCCCCTCTCCCCAGGTGACCTCACTTCCTCTTCCTCTTCCTACCTGCAGTGTCCGGCCCCTGCTCTTCACCTCCAGCTGCTCTGACTCTTGGAACCTGTAGCCTCAGTTCTGCTCTGCTCTGACTCAGGCAGCCCTGACCTTTGGGATGTGAGGAGGTGGCCTGGGTGGTTTTGCCCCATGAACTTACTCTGACCTTTGGCATGTCCACCTGTCCTTCCCTCCCCCACTGCACACACCTGTCCCCAGCCCTCAGGCAGCCCAGGAACTTCAAGGGACTAGATTCCTTCAGTAAAACTAGTAGCACTGAGGGGCCCTCATCCACAGCAGATGGCCAGAGAAACAGGGCAAACAGGGGCAGCCTTTCCACCCTCCAGCCCCTCTTTGCAACACACCATCCGGCCTGGGAATGCTCCACCCCTACCGGCCTCAGGGGCTGCACGTGCTCAGGCCTGTCTCACTGCCGGAGACTTGCGGCAAAGGTTCCGGGATAACCAGTGAGGCCACGGGCCCCCCAGCACTCTCACTTCTGGCCTGCTCCTGGGATGGGGACATCACTCCTTCTTCAGACAGCTGCCGGGCCCTAATAGGGGTTGAGATACATTTGTCTGGAATTTGCCCTGGCTGACTACACCGAAATGAGGGGAAAAAATAACGAGCCCTTCTACAGCCCCCTGATATAACCAGTGCAGGACAAGGAAGTCAAGCCACTACTGGGTGCCATATATTTTAGTACAACCTCTCGTATGTTTTACAACACCAGCACTGAGAGGAAGACAGAATTCCAGCGTTACACATAAGGAAACTGTAGCTCAGGGGGTCGAGTGGCAGGCACAAGGTCACATAGCTAGAAAGTGGCGGTGAATGACTGATCTAACGGAGTGACTGCACAGGTTCGCGGAGCGCGGCGGGTACGCAGCACCGCCGTGCAGGCAGAGCTGGCCCACGCAGGCCCTCCGCCCTGCGGGCCCAGGGGAGGGCCGGTCCCAGAGGCGCGCCCGGGCTCTGCCCCAACCCCGCGGGCCGCCCCGCCCCCGCCCCGCCCCCAGCCCGCCCCGCCCGGGATCGCAGACGGCGCCCGGCGGCGGCGCGAACGGCAGCGAGGAGGGTGGCTCCGGGCTCGGCGCTCACTGCGACTTCCCGCGCAGGGCCCGGCCAGACAAGGACCCCGCGGCCTGGGCGGCGCTGGAGGATGAGGTCGCGGCTGCGGCCCCGGGGAGCGGCGGCGGGAAGCCCGGCGCCCTGCAGGTACGAGCTCGCCCGCTGGGCGGGCGCGGAAACTTGGGCCGAGTTTGCGGGCGGCGCGTGGGGAAGGGGCGGGTGGCGCTGCCCCAGGGCGCCCCTGCCGGCTGGCCCGGGCATGGAGCGGGCCGGGCCTGGCCGAGGTGCTGCGGCTAGTGGCAGGCAGGGCGGGGGTCGCACCGTGGCACTGACCGGCCTCGGACTTCGAAGCTCCCGGGGCCTGGTGGCGCGCTGGGGCTCCGGCATGGCTCGGGCGCCCGATGTGGCGATAGGAGCGCGGGCCGAGCCCTCGGGCCTCCCGCGGGGCCCGGCTCACGTGGATTGCGGGGGCAGGGACGGGGGACTGGGGGCGGCGGGCGCTGAGGCGCCGCGGGCCCTGGACGCGCCCTGCTGGGACGGGACGGCCCTGCGGTTTCCTCGCCACCGCTTGACTCACCCTCTGGCCTCAGCCCAGGATGGCGGGATCGCCCCGAGGCGGTGGCTGCCCGTACTCTGCAGCCAGGCCGGCCCCTGCTCCGGGACCTTCCGCCGCCTGCGGGCGTCCGTCTGCGGGTGGGTGGGTGCGCGGGGCCGCCTGCGTGCACACATGTGCCTTGGCCCGAGCGAGGAAGAGTCGCATTTCTGGAGTGGCGTACGTGCAGATGTGGGCCATGCACGTACGTGCAGGCATGGGTTTGCATGCGTGGCGGCGGCCTGTGTGTCAGCCTGCTGGGGTGCACGTGCGCCCCAGAGCCACCGGGAGGGGCTCGGGGACACCCGGAAGCCCGCAGGGTCCAGTGCGCGGCAGCCCCAAAGCGAGGCGGGCCGTGAGCCCGGGACACCAGAGTTGCGGGCAGGGCGGGTAGGGGAAGAGGGGCGCAGGTCGCTCCTGGGACCCTTTCCCCTCCAGTGGAGACTGGGCTGCCCCAGGCTGGGCTGTAGCTTTGGAGAGCCCGGAGCCTCCGCTGGGGGGTTGGGAGGTGTGAGGACACTGGCGTTGGTCGGGTCCAGCCCTCCTGGAGAGGCCAGATGCTGGCTGCCGCTGGGCAGGAACCACGTTCTTCCTGGTCTCTCCCAGCATCCGTTCCGAGGCCCCAAGGAGGTGGAAATGGGAACTGGGCCACGGAGCTGTTTGTTTTCCCTGCTGTGTGGGGCAGGCGTGGTGGGCTCTTCTGGACCCTGCCCTGGGTCCTGGCTGGGAGGACCAACAGAACCGCCTCCAGGGGTGATGTGAGCCTGCTCCCTGGGCTCCGCCCTCTCCAAGTGCTAGCCGGCCCCTCAGTGTGTGGGTCAGTGAGAGAGGCACCTACAGTTTGGCTAGTCTCGAATAGGGGAGGGGCCTCACTTGAGGAAGTGTAAACCGGGCTCTCCATCTCCTAGTGACAGGAGATAAGGTCACCCCCCCACACCCCTCAGCGTTCTTTGCTGGCTCCCTGGAGACTCCCCCAAAGACTCCTCAGGGTCCCAGGTGGCTTCCTATCTATAGGCTGCGTCCCAGGCGCAGTCTCAAGAAGTCTCCAGGGCAAAGGGCACTCTTGGGCTGAGCTCAGGAGAGAAGGACTCCTGAGGCTGGGGGTGGGTATGGAGCAGGCCCCAAGGAGCGTGTGGGGGAGGTGAGAGAAGAGCCAGCACTTAATTAACCCAAAGCCTTCCCGGGCAGGGCTCGGCTCCCCCAAAACCGTTGGACTCCTTACAACATTGCTGGGGAGTGAGGTGGGGCCTTTCCCCCAGGATGCAGGTCCCTGTCATAGGACACTGCTATTGGTACTGTCACCTGTGTCCTGATGACCCTCCTGTCTTCTCCGGGCTGGCCTGACGTGTCGGATTCTGTCTGGGAGATGAATCACCTTTCTCTCTGAGAGTCCTGCCTGGCTTCCTTGGTGCATCAGGCTGGGGTGGGAGTGGGCGTTCATTCTCATGCTACCCTGGCCTTTCCTGTGCCCAAAATGTGCTGGTCTAGCTTTGAGTCTGTGGCTGTCATTGGCCACCAGCCAGAAGGGATCAGAGACCTGTGATACTTGAGTTGATCAGTCCTTTCTAAGCCACTGAGAGTTTCAGGGAGCAGGGTGCTGGGGAGGGAGGTAGAGGCAGGTCAGTGTGGCCCCAGCAGATGGGCTTCAGATGGGGCCTCTCATGGGTCATTAGGTGCCTGCTGTGCTGAGGAAACTCATGCTTGACCTCTCTGGGCCTGGGTCCCCATCCTTGGTTTTGCCTCAGGGTCTTAGTCTTTATTGGTGCTTAGTGTTTCAGTCAACACAACGGGAGTAGTTGCCAGCTAGCACTGGGGCCTCCTTCACTGGACTTTCTCTCTCTCACACACACACATGCACATGCACGCCCCATCCCCTGGTGCTGTCTTGCCCCATGTGTCTTGGAGTAACCTTGTGCGGCTTCATGGCTGGGCTTGAACACGGTTCCCCTCTGGGGCCTTCCCGCCGGCACCACAGCGCCATCTGCCGGAAAGCCCTGACCCTCCTCCCGAGGGGCGTGGCTTGCACCCACCACGTCCCCCGTCGCCTGTGGCGGGCCTGCCCTCCAGAGCCAAGCCCGGTATCGCAGCGTCTGGCGCAGGGACTTGAGTTTGACGTACGGCTCTGCCATTTTTTCATGAGACCGGCAGGTCAGGGCAGTGTCACAAGAAATCTGAGAATCTGTAGACAATACCCAGACCCCAAGTCTTGGCTGCAGTGGGCGTCTTTGCACAGGAGCCTGTAGCGGGAGACAGACGTCCTGCTTCTCCTCGCGTCTCCTTTGTTAGGGACCTGGGATGCGCTGGTGCCCTGCATGGGGCAGCAGGGTAAGCCGCGCCAGATGAGCCTCAGGCTGCGCCCAACAAATCTGAAGCCCCGAGAAGGGGTCTTGGCAGTTGTGTGTGGGGAGATGGAACAGGAGGGGCTCCTGAAGCGAGGTGGGGTGTGTGTAGAAGAATCCACTAAACGAAGCTTCTGTGGCTCAACAGGTAGGGTTGGAAGCTCCCCGGTTCTATGGTGCGTGCATGCCAGGTCTTCACTGAGCCTCAGTTCAGTGCCAGGTTCTCACGTGTGACAGTGAGCGCAGCAGTCCTTCATTGCTTGCTTGTAGCCCGTGTTTCTGACAGCCCTGCCTTTCTCCCTCTCCCAGGTTGGCAATTGAGTAGCAGGGACGCGGGAGGGCTTGAATTGAAGCCTTCACAGCAATGGCGGAGAAGCGGCCGCTGGGGACCCTGGGGCCTGTGATGTATGGCAAGCTGCCCCGCCTGGAGGCAGACTCGGGGTCGGGGCACAGCCTGCTCCCCGCTGCTGGAAGCCAGGACCGCTGCAGCTATAAGGAAGCCTACTTTTCCTGTCCCGTGGCGGGTACTCCCAAGGCAGGGTCTGAGCAGATGGCATCCTGGACCCCATACCCACCCTTGTACCCTCCTGGCATGTCAGGACCTCCGCTTCGGACAGACAGCCTGCTGACCAACTGCCTGCTCTACCACTCGCCAGCAGAAGGCCCTGAGAAGATGCAGGACTCCAGCCCTGTTGAGCTCCTGCCCTTCAGTCCCCAGGCTCATTCGTACACAGGTCCACCACTGGCAGCGCCCAAGCCTGTCTACCGAAACCCTCTGTGTTATGGGCTCTCGACTTGTCTGGGGGAAGGGGCAGCAAAGAGGCCACTGGACGTTGATTGGACGCTGGTGACTGGGCCTCTGTTGCCCTCAGCTGACCCACCCTGTTCTCTGGCCCCTGCTCCTGGCAAGGGCCAGTCCCTGGATGGCACCTTCTTGCATGGGGTGCCAGCTGAAGGGTCCAGCAAAGACTCCTCGGTGGGCTTCTCCCCATGCCAGGCATTCTTGGAGAAGTATCGGACCATCCACAGCACAGGTTTCCTGGCCTCCAAGTACACAGGTCCTTACTCTGGGGACCTCAAACAAGCAATGTCCAAGGGGCCGTCCAGTCCTTGGACCCAGCCAGCCCAGCCACTGGGTCCACCCTGCCAGGAAGTCATGCCCACCCACTACCCACTGGCCCCACCTCCACAGGCCCTGCCTTGCCCTCCAGCCTGTCGCCACCCAGAGAAGCAGGGCAGCTACAGCTCAATGCTCCCACTGCAGCCCCCGGGAGCCCACAAGGGCGCTGGGTACCAGGCTGGTGGGCTTGGTAGCCCCTACCTGAGGCAGCAGGCAGCCCAGACACCCTACATGCCCCCAGTGGGGCTGGACACTTATTCCTATCCCTCCGCCCCCCTCCCAGCACCGTCACCAGGCCTCAAGCTGGAGCCACCTCTTGCTCCACGGTGTCCGCTGGACTTTGCCCCCCAGACCCTGAGTTTTCCTTATTCCCGGGATGATCTCTCTCTCTATGGAGCATCCCCGGGGCTTGGAGGGACACCACCTTCCCAGAACAGCATGCAGGCTGTGCCACAGCCTGGTGCCTTCCAGCGGACGTGCCAGCCTTTGCCAGCCAGCGAGTCATGTTCGGAGCCTGTGAGGGCTGCAGAGAAGCCTGCCCAGGAAGCCGGAGAGAAGACGTGGCTGCCTAGCTGCAGGAAAGAGCAGCTGCAGCCCCGGCTTAATGAGCACCCTGGGGCTCCCATTGTCATCCGGGACAGTCCGGTTCCCCATACCCCACCGGCACTTCCCCCCTGTGCCCAGGAACGCCAGTCTCTTCCACAGAAGGAGGGTGCGAGGCCACCCAGCTCTCCACCGATGCCTGTTATCGACAACGTCTTCAGCCTGGCCCCCTATCGTGACTATCTAGATGTGCAGGCACCTGAGGCCATAGCTGAGCCTGACTCGGCTCCAGCCTCCAGTGAGAGCCGTGACAAAGGCTGCGGGGGGGCCCTGCCTCCCCAGGAGGGCCCCGCAGGGGCTCACTGCCCTCGTAAGGAGGAGGTGGCCCTGGACTTGAGTGTGAGGAAGCCCACGGCAGAGGCTTCTCCAGTCAAGGTCCCTAGTCCTGGGGTGTCTGCCAAGCCCACCGAAGCCATGGATGTGCCAGGTGTGGGGAACACAGTGTCAGATCTGCCAGGGCTGAAGAAGATAGTCACGGAAGCCCCGGAGTTGCCTGGGGTGCCAGCGACCACAGAGGCCATGCCAAGGACCAACTTCCATAGCTCTGTGGCTTTCATGTTCCGCAAGTTCAAGATCCTCCGACCGGCACCCTTGCCTGCAGCCGTGGTCCCATCCACACCCACTTCAGTTCCTGCCCCTGCCCCTGCCCAGCCCGCCCCCACTCCCACACCTGTACCCCTTGGACTGCAGATTGTCACTCAGCCCTTGCCTGTGGCCTGCTTCAACCTGGCACTGCCCAGCCCTCCAGTAGCTGTGGCCTCCCCTGTCCCCACCCCTGCCCCAGCTCCATCCCTGGCTCCAGCTCCGGCTCCAGCTGCTGCTCCAGCTCCAGCTCCTGCTCCAGTTGCAGGCCCTGCTCCGCCATCTACACCTGCCCCGGCAGACTCCCCAGAGCAGCACTTTACGGGGCTGCACGCATCCCTGTGTGATGCCATCTCAGGCTCAGTGGCCCACTCCCCACCGGAGAAGCTGCGCGAGTGGCTTGAGACAGCTGGGCCCTGGGGCCAGGCCGCGTGGCAAGACTGCCAGGGTGTACAGGGGCTGCTAAGCAAGCTGCTGTCCCAGCTGCAGAGCTTCGTGTACACACAGTGGTGCCCCTTCCCCCACGTGGTGCGGGCCGGTGCCATCTTCGTGCCCATCCACCTGGTGAAGGAGCGGCTCTTCCCGCGGCTGCCACCCACTTCCGTGGACCACGTGCTGCAGGAGCATCGTGTGGAGCTGCGGCCCACCACGCTGTCAGAGGAGCGGGCCCTGCGGGAGCGGGCCCTGCACGGCTGCACCTCACGCATGCTGAAGTTACTGGCGCTGCGCCAGCTGCCTGACATCTACCCTGACCTGCTGGGCCTACAGTGGCGCGACTGTGTACGCCGCCAGCTGGGTGAGCATGGGGCAGCCCCAGTAGCCATCGGAGCCGTGTGAGCGAGTGACAGGTGTGTGCGCAGTGTGAATGGGTCGCAGCCGGGGCCGAGTGGTTCTAAAAGCTCCTTCCTGGGCAGTGGGGGCTGGCCTTCCCGGGTGGGCTTTAAGGACTCCCCCATATGTCCCCCCCAGGCATCAGTCAGTGCCTTCATCGAATCCTTTGTAGGCTTCTGAACAGTCTGCTGCTCTGACCCCTGGGAGCTCTGTCTCAGCCTCCCCTGGTGCTGCGCCTTCCTGCGTTCCCTCCTCCTCTGCCTGTACCTTCCCCGTCACCGGTGCAGGCTTCTCCCTTGGTGTTCCTGGGGCTCTGGCCAGGCCCCATTTCTGTCTAAGATCACTTCTTCTTGCCTGTGTCCAGCCCAGTCTCTCCTCGTCTGAGCTCTAGCCCCAAATAACCCACAGCTTGCCGGACTCTTGCACCTGGGTGTCTCCGCCACACCGAGCTCATCCTAAATCACGCTCCTGAGCTTCCCCTAAGCTTACTTCCCCCTCCCCCAGTCTTTCCCATCTCAGTGAAGGGCACCCTGGTTCAAAGACCTGGCAAGGCCCCCACCCTCCCACTCTATACACCGCTGCCTTTTGAATGCGTTCTTTTTCAGCCCTCTGGGCGCTTAACGTACATGGAAGTGTGCTCCTAGGTCAGAACACTTTTGTGGTTTGCTTTCTCTCTACTAAATGATGTTTAGTGCTTATTTTTCTCCAACCTGTTTGGGTTTTTTCTTTTTATGTCCAGGAGGACCACACAACCACAGCGTTGTAAGGTGCGTACGATCACACTTCCTCAGCCAGGACGCTGGTGATGGGATCAGGTGGTTTCTGTCATTGCCTCTCCGGCATCAGTACACCTGGCACCGAGGTCCCCTCTGTGGTCTTTCTCTCCCTTCTACCCCTACGTTCCCACCGTGCAGCCCCTGTCCGGGCTGTCTGCCTGTAGAAACTGCTCCCAGTCCCAACCACATCCTGGCAGCCCTGCCCTGGGCCTTTCCTAGTCAAGGCTCGAGGTCAGGGTGCGGGGCTCCGGGCAGCGAGGTGCAGGTGTGGGGCTTGGCTTCTGGCTGACCAGCACTCCTGATCCCTGAACACTTAGGAATTTGGGGCAGATACCTCAAGGGGGTGCAAAGAAAATGCAGGTGCGGCTGTTTTGTTTCTGAGTGAGAGGGGGTGCAGGTGGGTGTCCTGCATCCCCCAGAGCTCCTCAGCCCAGCCCTGTCCCTGTCACTTGGGCTGTCAAGGGCCCAGAGAAGGTCATGTCTGCCTTTCCTGGTCTGCCTGGTAGACAGTGGAGCCCAGGCACCCAACACAGTCCCTTCCTGCTCTGACTCCAGCCTGCAAGAGTCCGGGGCCTGGTAAGAAGTGACTGGGGCCAAGCGTCCTGCCACTGGCTAGAGTTTGGTGCCCCTGTCCCGCTTCCTCCCCCCATCCTTGGAGGCCACCCTCCTGTGGGTGCCCCAGTTACTTCTGCCTTCATTTCTCATGGGTGCCAGTGCTCCCCCAGTGCTCTCCGTTCGCAGGAGGAGTGCTCTGGGTCCCTCCTCTGCGGCCTCCACCACCTCCCTCCAAGCGACGCTTTCAGGGCCGGCCCTGCCCCTCTGGGCTCTGGCTCTTGCTTCAGCTCTGCAGGTGGCATGCAGAAAGGTGGTGGCTCTCATGTATGGCAGGGCCCTCTTTCTATGCCTCAGTTTCCCCACTTGTGCACTGGGGCTTTAGACCAGGCCAGTGGTTCCTGGCCTGCTGGGCTCCTTCCCTCTCATCCTTGTATCCAAACAGCCTCTCCTGAGCAGTGCCTTTATCAGATAGGGTTCTGGTGTCACCTAGGGAGAAATGCCTTTTTGGCTTGGATGGTCTGGCCAGTGGGCACAGATGGGGAAGAGTTGGGATATCTGTGACCTTGCTGGTGCCGTGCTGGCCTGGGACAGAGCAGAACCACTGTTCTGGATAGCTTTGGAGGCCAGGAGGTGAGACCTGAGGGTGTGGGGTCTGTAGCCTGACTATTTGTTCATCTTCCAGGTGACTTTGACACTGAGGCTGGAGCTGTGTCCCCCTCTGAACCCACCACGGCCAGAGATGAGCCAGAGAGCCTAGCCTTGGCTCGGAAGTCACTGACCCCCAAGGTCAGGAAGCCAGGGAAGAAGCCACCAACCCCTGGCCCGGAGAAAGCAGAGGCGACTTCCAGGGGAGGGTCCGGTGGTGCCTCACCTGCCCCTGCCGCCAGTGCCAGCCCACCTGGCCCCACCCTGAGGGCCCGCTTCCGCGGCCTGCTGGAAACCGCCTGGCTCAATGGCCTGGCACTGCCCACTTGGGGCCACAAGGCCTCAGGACCAGACCGGCCCTCACCCTGCCCACAGCTGCTGGGTGGCCAGAGCCATCACCTGTAGCCCTGGTGGCCGGTGTTGTTTGGGCAGCTGTCTGGGGCTCACTCTACCCCTCCCTTCTGCCTGTCTAGTCCTGGGCCAGGAGTGAATGCCGGGGCTAGGGCAACTACCTTAGAGGATCCCCAGCTTTTACCCTGGGCCTGCCCAGGCTGGGCCGAGAGCCCCTGACCTTTCAACTTGAGGGTCTTTTTTAGATAGGACCACTTCCTATTTTTTCCTAGAGAAAACACATGGGCTTTGGAGCCAGACGCATCTGGGCAAGACACCTCCCCGCTGTCGAGCCCTCATCCTCTGCGTTGTAGAATAGGACAACGCAGCCTACCTCACGGGGTTGTGGGGACGATGCCTGACACACCCGTTACGGTTTGGTCTCTGCTTCCTCCCTGGGATGGGGCCTGGGATAGGAAGCTGAGACAAGCAGAACCTTCCTGTAGAGTCCTTATGTATCATAGGACTTGCTGTCTCAGCGTGGTACATTGTCCAGTGGGTATGACTCACACACTTCCAGGAGTCACCACCCGCCCCGCTCCGCCCCAGCCTGGAGCTCCCTGAGGGAGCCTGCTGTCCCCACTCCCCATCCCTGCTGCTGGGCCTGGGGCTGCCACCCCTGGAAGCCCCAAGCCTGTCGCGAATTGACATCAGTGACTTCCCTGAGCTGCCTCTGCTGCCCCATGCACTATTTCTGGAAACTTGTGTTTCTGGAAGCCTGGCAGCTGCAGGGACTCAGGGACTGGAGCAGGCAGGCCGAGTGGCAGCTCCGTCCTAGGAGGTCTTGGAAGACCAGGACTGCGGACCGTGGCACTCCCCAAGCCAGAGCCTGGCAGGCCTGCTGTGGACCACCTTTCTGCCGAGTGCTGACTGAGCCAGAGGCTGGCACAGGGGGCACTGGCCTTGTTTACGGGTTTGTGAGGAGCCTGTGGGCCCTGGAGGAAGGCCATTAAAGCATCTGGGTTGTTTTT
Organism: Avahi laniger; assembly: GCA_963575035.1. NCBI lineage: Eukaryota > Metazoa > Chordata > Mammalia > Primates > Indriidae > Avahi > Avahi laniger. The sequence continues at coordinate 25,808 of CAUYSK010115932.1, forward strand.
GGAACGGGGCCTGGCTGTGTTTGTTGGGGGTGGTTTAATCCTTCATCACTGTGTGCCTGGCCGTTCCCCGTCCCAGCTTGGAAGGTGCGAAGCGTCTCGAGCACCGCTGTGCTGGCTGGCTGTGGCCTGCAAGTCCTGGTGGGGGTTGGTCAGTGGCCTACTGCCCAGTGAGAAGTACTGGTCACCAGACGCCGGCACTTGCCCCTCCCTCAGGACCAAAAAAACATACCCTTCACAGTCTGGCTGGAACTGTCACCCCGTCATCCTGGTGACCATACATCCCAATGACCTTAGCTGGTGGGCCACTGGCAGCCCCTCCAGAGACCCTGCCCTTGCTGGGCTCTGTTACCACAGATATTTGTTCTTAGGACAGCCAGGGTGGCTGCCTGGGTCTAGTTTCCCACTCCGCATGGGCAGGGCCCAGTCCTCGAGGACTTGTTAGGTCTACCCAGCGTCTATGGGCAGGGGCCAGTCCTCGAGGGCTTGTTAGGTCTATCCAGCGTCTAGGAGGGCCACACTACCCTCCTCACCAGCCTAGCCTTGTACTAGGCCAGGGTTTGGAGTGCTGTACACTGTGCAAGAAGAGTTACCTGGCCTGTGAGGGGACAGGCCACCACAGCACACTCTAGCCCCTGCAGTGACAAGCTGGGGGGAGGGATGCTATGGAAGCTGGAGGGAGGTGTGCTTGGGTACCAGAAGAGGAGATGCCTGCACAGGGCCTTGGAGACAAGTATAAATAGGAAGTAGCAAGAACACACACCAAGCAGGGTCTGAGTAGGAATCCCTGGCTGGAGGGAGCGTGGGGCTGGAGCTCTGGGAACTAAAAGGGACATGGGTGGGGCTGGGAAGCCTGGCTTCAAGTCCAGTGTCATATCTCAGCTCGCTGAAACCCACAACCTGAAGAATAGGGCAGGGGCCATGTGTTTACAGAACGCTGAAGGGCAGAGTTGGAGTCACTTGCGGCTGCTCCCATGGGGAGGAGAGAACCGCCGCAGAGGGGGAGCCGTGCGGCCTGGCTTCCCCAGCCCTGGGCAGCCCATGACCGCCTCACTAGCTTGGGCCCTCTTTCCATCCGTCCCCTCTCCTTCCCTTCCTCCCTCCCTCACATACTTGTGCCCCTGCCATACCGGCACTTGTGCTCGAGGCCACAGAAGAACGAAGACAAGTGGTTTGAGGAGAAGGAAAGAGGAGTTTATTTTCGGGCAAATGAGGAGGCTGGCAGACTCCTGTCTCCAAGTCCCAACGTCCTGCCTCTGAGCAGAAGTGCGGAGCTTTTAAAGGTTCCCCTCCGAGTCATCTCATCTTCAGCAAGACACCAGGACAATCCCATCAAGCCATCTCCTGTGACACAAAGGACGCTCCCTGCCCCTCCCGACCACTGGCCTGAGGCAGGAATGCAGGTTTTAGTTCTCAGAAAGGGTGAGAGGTTTGAAGGGACGGAAAACACTTTCACCCCCTTTCCAGGCCCTGCTCTCCATTGCAGGCGCGAGGCATGCCCGTGCCTGTGGCCCAGAGGGTCCGTAGCGGCGTGGTGGCGGGGTTGGAGTGTAGAGTGGACATGCTGGAGGGAGGTGGCTGCCCCCAGGAGACAGCTCTGTCCCAGGAGCCCCACCCAGGAGGGGAGAGACCTCGCCCTGCCCCGAGGTTCTAGGCGTAGGGAGGAGCCCAGCCTGGGCTGTGGGGCAGGAACGGAACTCTGCCACTCCTTGCCTGAGGGCGGCAGGGCCCTACCCCTGCACCCCTCAGCTTTTCACTAACCCTGCTAGGGACAAAGGAACGCTGAGGGCAGGAAAGAGTATGGGAGCTCTGTGCAGGGCCCCCGCCCCTCAAGGATGTTCCCACCTCTGTCTTGGTTGAATGCGGCTCTTCTGGTCTCCCAAGTCCCCTGTAACCATCTGAATCTCCTGGGCTGGACCAGGCCAGGCAGGGCTGGCTTCTCAGACAGAACCACCTGGAAATGGTTTCAAGAATGGTCTTAGGAGAGCCCAGGAATCTGGGTTTTAATCAAACTCCCAAGATGATCCTGAGTTGGGTGTTTTGAGTAACCACCACCATGCCCCTCCCATCAGGTGACAGATGGGGAAACAGCAGGCCCGGACAGCGTCAAGACCCAGAGCTGGTTCTGAGGGTGCTGGGCCCCCTGGGCGGGGTGCAACCCCTCGCACCTGGCTCTGCTCAGCCCCCATCGGCCTACCCAGACCTGCCCTCAGCTGGGCTCCGCCCTGCTGCGAGAGGCCTTGCTGGGCCCACAAGTGCGTCTCTTGCCCTTAGTTAGTCAGATGGGGCTCAAGTGCGGCTCCAGCTTGGGTGGGGCCCAGCCTCCTGGATGCCCCACCTGGCACCCCAGCCCGGAACAAAAGGCTGAGGACCAGCGGCCGGCCTTGCGGATGGAATTATGCGTACGAGGAGGTGAGGAGTGGTGTCTTGGGAGAGGAGGGGAGTTGGGAGGGTGGGGAGGGCTGTGTCTGGGGTGGTCTTCAAGACCCCCACCCCCTTGGTGAGCTCCAGGTGCCTCTTCCCCTGGCTTGTTCTCACTGAGGGTTGAGCAGGCTGGGTCTCCTCCAAGCCCCCATGCTGGGAGGAGGGCCCACCTCTGACCTGACTGGCTGTGTCTCCTCTCCCCCCACAGCTGCCTTGCTGGAGACGGGGGTGTTTCCAGCCCATGGGGCCGAACCCTCAGCCCAGCCTGCTGCCCCAGCTGAGGAGGCCTGGGGCAGGCATGGCTGTGAGCAAGGCCGCCGGGAAGCCCCAGCCGGCGGACAATGGCTACTGGCTGTTGTCCCTGGCCAGCTCCCCTAGACCTCATGTCCAGGTACCCCCAGAGAGGGAGCCCCCAGCCCAGCCCAGCCCACTGCAGCCCTTCTAGTCCTCCTCTCTGCTTCCAGAGATGAGGACGGCCCTAGGGCCAGGGGCGGTGCTGCAGGGCCCCTCCCGTCTCCTCTCCAGCTGGACACGAACCCCTGTGCTGGACCGAAGGTGCGTGCTCCACGAGTCAGTACACTGCTGCCTCTGTGGGGACCTCAACTCTGGGCATTCTGGTCATTGCCCACTCAGAGGCTCCTGGGACTGCGGAGCTCTCCACCCCTCCCTGATGTACAACCCCCAGCCGTGGCCAGCCCCCCACCTCTGTCCTGGAGGGACCTACCTCCCAGGTCCCTGCGACTTCTTGGGATAGTGAGAACCTGGGCTCCTAGGAAGTGGGTGCTGATCTCCTGAGCCCCTGGAAGGACCCTAAGAGGCCTATTCTATGCTTTCAAGGCCGGTAGGGGGTCCCTTGCTTCTCTCTGCAAGAGCCATCAGATATAGGCATCTGTAGACCCTTTTCCTTCTCAGATCAGGTTGATGGGGCCAGGGCAGACCCCTCTCCAAGCCCTAACTGTAGCCCCTAGCCGCTCTTCTATCTGTAATCCCTGGAACCCCAAGCTTGGTGGCTGCGTCTCCTCAAACTGTACAAACCCAAACCGTCAGACCCAAGCCCCCCTCTCAGAGGGGCTGGGGCTTCACCTTGGAGCCCACAGCACAGACGCCGGGTGCTTCTGCCAGCCTCACGTCTGAGGCCCCAAGCCTGAGGCCTTGGCCCTTCCTTCTGACCCCTCCTCAGTGAGGCCTGGGCTCCCAGCGCCTTGAGGGGCAAGAGACCCTGGAGACAGCCCCTACTTAGGGAGGCGTGGGCTCTGCCTGCCTTTCCACAAGGCTCGCCGCCTCCCCCGTGCAGGACAGCCAGGTAGCCCTGTCCAGCCTTTGCTGCCACCCCTCAGCTTGCCACCTCCTGGCCCTGTGGACACACCAGGACCTCAGCCCTGCCCATCGCCACCCTGGCACTGTCAAGCCTAGCTGGCAGCAAGTCCCCAGCTGCTAAAAGTTTGGTCCTCACCAGATCTGCCTGCTGCTGCCCCAGGGCAGTCTTCCAGCTCGGCAGCCGCGCAAGGCCCCAGCTTCTGGTAGCCCGGCCCCTTCCATGTGTTGCCAGCTTGGAGCCACCTTCTGGACCTGTGAGTGCTGTCCCATCTGGAGTTAGTTTTGACCCCTGTCCCAGCCCCAGGCCCCTGGCAATGTGGCCTCCAGCATTCCTTGGGACTGTCAGCTCTGCCAGCTCAGCTGATGCCACTGTTTGTACATCAGACTTCCCTTGCAGTCCCAGCAGGTGGCCTCGCTCCCATGTGGCCCGCAGGCCCACCCCCATGACGTGGGCCCTAAACCTCTAGCTGGGCCTGCCTCTGCAGAGGAGGTGCCCAAGACTTCTGGAACACTTCCTCTTGTGCCACTCTCCCTCCCAGAGACCCCTCTGGAACCTGGCACCACAGACTTCAGGGGGACACAGCCCAGATGCCCTTCCCTTTCACCCTTGAGGGCATCTGTTCACCAAGGCCCATGACTGCTGAGGGACCCACAGCCCCCTCCTTTCTGTTGGCCCTTCCACATCTTGGACACTTGAGCCCGGGGAAGAGGTGTGATGACCCTTAGGATGGATGCTCTTCTCAAGCAGAAAGGCTACGTGGCCCCAGGCCCTGGCTCCCTGCATAGAGCTGGGCGGTGGAGGTGTCTCCAAGGACCCCTGGGCAGAGGGGCTCAGCCCCGACGAACCAGCACTCAGGATGCCTGCCCTGTTCCCACCAGGCATCCCGCCCTGGGAGCCCCATCCTGACTCACCCAGGGTCATGGCGGCCACTCCAGGAAGCCACAGCCAGCTGAGGGCAGTGCCTGGCGTTTCTGCATCCCTTTTATGGTGCTCACTGTGGGGGAGGGGCCACAGGCTCAGGTGAGCTCCCTGGGTGGGTGGCTCCCAGCTCAAGAGTGTGACTGGAGGATGGGACAAGCCTGTCACAGAGACAGTTCTGAGTAGTCCAGGCCCAGCCCTCCTCTCAAGCAGGGACACCCCTGTGCATCTCTCTAGCTGACCAGCAAGCCCAGACCACAGGTGATGTCTGGGTGGTCTGTGTCCCATCCCACTGTGCCCCCCATCCCCAAGCACACACACAATGCTGCCCCAGGTCCGTCTGCCCTTGGACGTAGCCTGCCTACCTCCCTGTGGCCCATGTGAGATGCCACTGTCCCTGCTCTGCTCAGAGAAGACAAACTGAGTCAAGGAGTGGGAAGCGCTCTGTCACAGCCCCGGCTCTTAGTGGCAGAGTCGAGACCAGCCCTTCCCTGAGTGGTCGGGTCCAGTGGACACCAAGCGTGGGGGCCTCCCCTCGTCAGAGTCCTCTCCCCTGAGTTCAGGCATATGCTGTCCTCTTGCCCTAGTTTCCTAGGAATCCCCATAGTCTCTAGTGAGTCCTCGTGGCCCCATGGGGTTCAGGGGGCTACCAGGCCTGGGTTTCGCGCCCCACCCATCCTGGTCCCTGCCTCCCTCTCAAGCCCCGTCCAGGTTGGGGAGGTGGGGAGGCCCTGGCCTCCCTCGCTGGCTAGCCCCCTCCGCCAGCTGAGTTCTGTCCACACCTGCTCCCTGCAGCCTCAGAGTCCGTCTGGGTGCAGAGCTGCTTGGAGCTCCAGAGGCAAACTCTGCTCCCTGCATACCGTGGCGGGAGCCAAAGTGCCCAGCGCATGCACACCTACTTCCTGGCGTGTGGACCTGGCCTCGCTCAGCTCCAGTGGTGAGTGTGAGGGTATCTGCTGTCTTCCAGAACATTCCCACCGCTACATCTGTGTCCCTCCTGAGTTCCCTGGCAGGCTTTTTGAGAGGGCCTCTCACCTTCCCCTCTGGGTGCTGTAAGGCCCAGCTCAAAGCTCCCTGCCCCCAAGGACCTTTTCCTGAAGGGTCTTTCCTCATCCTCAGGCCCCTCACCTCAGAGCTTTTGGTATGGTGAGTGTGAGGGTCGAATTTATGCGGGGAGGAATTGTCCCTAGGGTTGGGTGTCAGGGGATGGCGTGAGGGTCTAGACAAGGACCCAGATAGCCGAAACTCCTAAAGGGAAGGCCCTCGGCCGCCCCAGCTTCACACAGCCCCTCCTGGGAACTCTGCCTGTCCTTGCTTACCTAACTTGACTTCCAAGGCAATACTGACGTCCCCCATGAGACGGGGGGCAGGCTGCGGGCTCGCATGGGGTTGCCATGGCCAGGCAGAGCTCAGGTCTTGGCCCAGGGAGGCCTGGCAGTCCTGTTCAAGGTCTTCCCCAACACCCTCTGGCTTTGGTACGCTTCAGGGTAGACCTTGAGCATGGGGAGCCTGAGAAGCTGTCCATCATCTTTGTGATCCTGGGATCAGCCCCTGATCATGATGAAGGCCAACCTAAACCCGCCGAACAGCCTGAAGGAACAGGTGCCACCCACAGCCTCTGCTCTGGGAGGATGTCATCCTGGCAGCATGTGCTGGGAACAGAATTGGGAGGATGGGGAGTCCTCTCCATGGGTAGCTGTAGACTCCAGGGTTAGATTCTCTTAACCCGGCCCTTCCCCCATGACTCTCCCTGGCCCCAGACAAAGAAGGCAACTTGCCCAAAGTCACCTGACTGGTAGGACCTTGGCTGTTTCTCACCTCGCTGCAGCTTCCTCCCCTGCCCCCAGGTGACAGGGAGCCTGAGGCTGTATCCTGGGAAGACTTCACTTCTTTCTGGTAGGGGATGGGGAGCCAGCTTGGGTGGGAGGGAAGAGGGATCTGGGGGTCTCCTGGCCCTGCCTTCCTGCCCACCCTTCTTCCATTTGCGTAGGGATGGTGTCTAGGCTGTGGCGGGAGTGGTTTGGGCTGGACAGGGCGTTCCCTGGGTTCGAAGCCTGGCCTTGGGCAGGACGCTGCCGCGCTGCTCTCACGGGTGCTTCCTGTCCTGGCTCCTGCCTCACTAAAGGTCCTCAAGCCCCTTGTCCCCTGGGTACTGACCCCCTCCCAGGCATAGCTGTCCTTTTGTCCTGAATGAATTTTAACAGATTCTTCTCCAAGACACAGCTTTGCTGGCTGTGCCAGGCTGGGCTGGGCCCCTGCCCCAGCACCAAGGCGAGTCTCAGACCACAAGCTGCTGCCGCGGGGTCAGGACAGGGGCTGACTCAAGTCTAGACATGCCCCAGGACAAGGGTTTGTTAATGGTGTCAGATCTGCTTAAGTTCTTGGCCCCTGTGGTCTCTCTTGGGCATGATGTCCCCCTGCCCCATGCTTAGGTGCCCACATGTGGCCACAAGTGCCTGTGACTTCCCCACCCCCACCCCCATCCCCGCCCGCTACCTGTGCCTGTCTCACCCCTGCAGGTGCGTCGGGCGCTGAACTCCTTCCCCGACCTTGTGCGGGTGCTGCCTGAGGTTTCCAGTGAGTTTGGGGGTGGGCTTCAGTGCCCTCCCAGGCCTCCTGGCCCTGGGAACCCTTGGCTCAGCGAGGTGTCTGCCTGGGCTGTTTCCCACATTGTCCCCTCCCAAACGTGGGGCTGCATGCTCTGTTCCCTGGTGGGGCAAAGGAGGCAGCAGGATTCCACCTTCTGGGTTCAGGTCCTAGGGGAGCCTCTGCCGTGAGGATGTGGCAGAGGACACAGGCTCTGGAGTCAGCGGGCAGGGTGAGCCCAGCCCTGCCACTGCGGCCGTGGGCAAGTCATTTACGCCTTGGCTCCTTTCCACAGCGGTAAAATGGGGATAGCAGCACCCCGTTCACAGGCGCTTGCTGAGTGCTTGGCTGCCAGCACAAACTGAGTCCTGGAGCAGGTGCAGCCAGACCTGGGTCTACACCCCGGGCCCGGCTGTGAGATGCGCGTCTCTGAGCCTCTGTTCGTTCATCTGGAGCAGGGCAGCTCCATGCCAGGGTTGCCGTGACAACTAAACAAGCCCGTGTGATGCTGGGGAGGCCTCCTGAGATGGTTGGAGGGAGGCTGGGGAGCTATGTCCCCACGCTGCCAACAGGGAAGACTCGCTTAGCAAAGACTCACCCGTGTCTGTGTGGTCCCTTCCTTGTCCTGCAGACCCTAGTGGTGCCCATACAGCCTGGTGGCCATCTGGCTGCCTCACCTCTCCAAGTGGACCCTTTCTCCTGTGTGTTGCAAGTGCCACTGTGCCACATCCGGAGAGGCCATACTTGCCCTGTGGGTTCTCTTCCTTGTGCCCCTGCCACCAGGGGTGCGCCACCTCCCTGCTGTGTTCACTGAGTGGGTCCGAACTACATCTTCGTGCAAGGCCTCATGCAAAGCTTGAAACAGCCTGGTTTGCGGAGAGCCGGGAAACCAAAGCCTGAAGAGGGAAGGGTCTCCCGCAGCCCACCTGGCCAGCCTCAGGGCTCTGGCGTTGTCCCACCCTGTTCTCTCCCTGACACCTGCAAGGGCCCCTGTGGAAGCGGAGGTGGTTGGAGAGGACAAGTCTGGCATGGCCTTCCCTCTGCAAGAAGAGAAGCCCTAATGGGGACGTTTCAGGCATCATGACAGCCTGAGGAGCGTCTCCCAGGGACCCTGTCCTACACCTCAGCCTGCCCTGGTTCTAGTCCTTATCTGTGGGTACTGGGAGCGTGGGGCTGACCCGGGACCTGTGCAGGTATCAGGCTGGTCTTCAGGGTGCTGGTGGGGGCAGCAGCCCTGCAGGGGCAGGAATGAGAGGCTGGTATGTTCCAGACGTACAGAGGAACCTGCCGCCAGCTGCGGTCAACCCCTACGTGATCTTTCTGCTGACTCTTTGGTGGCTTGGTGCTGGCTGCTGACTTTGCCCAGGTAAGCTGATGGTCTGGGCTCTGGGGGTCCCTGCACTGGGCCTGCTGGCTCTCTGCAGGCAGGGGAGCCTTTGGGGCAGGACCATGCCCGACGCCTTCCCTTTTAGGTCATGGGTTCAAAAACCATCCCTGAGTTCCATCACCGCCAAATCCCTCTGTGTCCTTGTGGGACTAGGAGCTGCTGGAGCTTTCTAGGTTAAGGCTTTTGCCTACCCTGTGTCCCCCAGGAGATTGCCAGGTCTGCTCCCTGTAACTCCACCCCTAGGCCAGCGAGGGGCGGCAGGGGTTGGCCTCCGTCCCAGACCTCCCAAGCCAGGACCGCCTGCCCTGGGAGCCTGCCTTGCCCCTGGTCTGAGGCTGACTGCCCTCGGCAGTCCTCCTCCTCCTGTGGGCTCTACTCTGGGGGACTCTCATCTCTTCACACTGGATGACTGTCTAATGTTTAGAAATAAAAGCAATATTTTACCAACTTCAGATTGTCTTCTAACTTTTCCTTACCCCAAAGGACCAGAGTTTCTTGTAAGACGGATGATGCCTCCAGCCCTCCTGGGTCAGGCTGGCAGAAGGGCACCTCTGCCCCAGCCCTCCTGATGGAGGGGGATTGGCCCCTCCATGGGGATGCAGGTACCTATGGGGGGGCTGCGTTCTGTTCCCTGAGGCCCACGGTGCTGGGCCATCCCGGGGCCTGGCCCCCGTGCCCCCGCTCCGAGGGTTCCGTGTGTGGAATGTGCACATGCAGGATTGGACCTTGCGCTTCCTGCCACCTGCCCGCTTCTCGGCCCTCCAAGTGTGCCCTGGGGGAGGGGCTCTTGGCGGCAGTTTCCTCCTCTGTGAGCAGCCACCTGAGCCAGAGGGGTTGGCTCGTGTGAGCTTGTGAAGCACATGGAACAGGCCTGGCCCGAGTAAGCATGGGTGTTCCCTGACTTTATGCACCTTTTGGGTAGGGTAGGGAGCCCGTCTTCTCAGCATAGGGGACAAGGTGTTGCTTCCCCCACCCTTCTCTGTCCCAGCCCCCAGAGTCCAGTCTTTAGGTGTCCTGGGAGGGAAGAAGCCTCCCTCACTGTGTGACCATGGGCTGGTGCCTCGCCCTCTCTGGCTCTGGATTCCTGGGCAGGTCAGGGGTGAGGGAGTCCAGCTTCATCCCTCAGGGTGGAGCACTGTCTGCAGAAGCCTGGGCAAGGTGAAGGGTGGGGGAGAGGAGGTTTGGCATTTAGGGTTTCAGTGGAGGGAGCAGCAGCGTGAGGGCCACCTGGAGGCGGAGCACAGGGAGCCAAAGCCTGGGGTTGGGAATAGCTGAATGCACCAGGACTGCGCTGCCCACGCTCAGCACGCCCACCTGGCCCTGGGGCGGAGAGGGGAAGGGCCAGGAGACACCGGGGAACCCAGTTGGGTCCACACGTGTCCCACGCCTCTTCTGGGACCTGGAGATGCCACTGACTGGGTCCCCATGTGCTGGGAGGTAGAGGGAGAACCAAGATCCCCCCACATCTGCATTTCTCTGTCCCAATTCTCCCGGCCTCATTTCTGGGGTTGTGGGATGTTGCTCCATGAATTAATATAAATATATTGGGGACAGGATATGTCTCAGGAGTTTTGCAGAGCTTTGCCCTGAAGGAATATGTGAACGTGTTAGTTTGCATATCAAAAGCTGTTGCCCCTCAGGAGGGCATCTCTGAAAGACAGTAGCATGTCCCACGAGGCGCTGCGTTTCTCAGACCTGAAGGTTTGGATTTGCTTTGTACAGCAAAACAGATCTGTTAAAAACTACAGGATAAGAGCTGATCAAAGAGTGCCGCCTCAAGAAACAGCCACCCTGGCTATAAGCAGTTAGCCCAAGGGACAGCTCTGCTTAAAACTCTGGACTACCAGGTCGGGCGCCGTGGCTCATGCCTGTAATCCTAGCTTTCTGGGAGGCTGAGGCGGGCGGATTGTTTGAACTCAGGAGTTCAAAACTAGCCTGAGCAAGAGAGAGACCCCGTCTCTATTAAAATTAGAAAGAAATTAATTGGACAACTAAAAATATATAGAAAAAATTAGCTGGGCATGGTGGCGCATGCCTATAGTCCCAGCTACTCGGGAGGCTGAGGCAGAAGGATTGCTTGAGCCCAGGAGTGTGAGGTTGCTGTGAGCTAGGCTGACGCCACGACATTCACTCTAGCCCAGGCATCAGAGTGAGACTCTGTCTCAAAAAAAAAAAACAAAAAAACCCCGGACTACCTGTCTCCATTCACAATAACCTGATAAAGAAAATATGGAGCCAATATATCTCTGTTTAACTTCTCTGTTAAGTGATAAATTTACCTAACTTAGAAGTTAGTCTTTGAAAGATTTTGTAACCATTTGTTCACATAGATAGAATTAGTTAAGGGATCTGTAGAAGCCTTTTGAAAAACTGTTAACCTAAGAGGAACTGCCTGCTGTTAAAAGTGCCACGGGGCCCTGGACCCAGACTGGAAGCTGTAGCCTCTCTGGGTGACGTGGAGTCCACCATAAGGGCAGGGGAGGTCATGGCTTGCCCTGCCCACCCTGCAGCTACAGCAGGAAGAGGCTCTGTGACTGCCAACGTGTTAGCAATCGATGTAAACACAGGCCGGCCCTGGAGTGCTGAATTCCGAATACTCTGAATACTCCGTGTGGCTTTCAAGGCCTCTGTGCTCCCCCCACCAGCCCACCCTGCTGACTCCACTCCTGGGGCTGGCGGGGCTGGAAAGCGCTCACAGTCCCACCTCTCCCCACCCTCCAGCCACATTCCAGAGTCCCCCCCTCCCCTCAGGGACCCAGTCAAAGCTCCCCCAGGGTTTGGGAAGGGTCTTGGGTTGCAGTTCTGCCCACTTCCTCTTCACCCAAATATCTGGGATGTCACCTACATCTTCCAAGCATGTTGACAGGGTCAGAATCATACTGTGAGCTGTCAGGGGCAAGGACAAGTGGATGTCCCTGGCCCAGCCCAGTCCCAGCTGCCTGTCCCTTCTCTCTGGGAGTCATGGTGCCTCAAGCCCAAGACCTGCCCTTTGTCTTAGAGGCACTTACTCCAGCATCACTCCTCCCGGGCTTTCCGGCTGGGCTGGCATCTGTCCTGCTGGAGCCTCTGGCCGGACCCTCCCGTTATCAAGCCAGGCTGTGTGTGGCGTTGAAAGGTAATTTTTTAAACAAGGAAAATTTTGACTCATGTTATATACATAAAAAATGAACACATGTTAAAGTTTGTTTTTAACTCATTATTGATGAGGGACCCAGGCAGATGTTAGAACCAGTTCAAAGGAAAAGGCTAAGAAGTGTACATTTAATGGCCGGGCACGGTGGCTCACGTCTGTAGTCCCAGCACTCTGGGAGGCCGAGGCGGGCGGATCGTTTGAGCTCAGGAGTCTGAGACCAGCCTGAGCAAGAGCGAGACCCCGTTTCTACCAAAAATACAAAGAAATTAATTGGACAGCTAAAAATATATAGAAAAAATTAGCCGGGCATGGTGGCGCATGTCTGTAGTCCCAGCTACTCGGGAGGCTGAGGCAGGAGGATCGCTTGAGCCCAGGAGTATGAGGTTGCTGTGAGCTAGGCTGACGCCACGGCACTCACTCTAGCCAGGGCAACAAAGTGAGACTCTGTCTCAAAAAAAAAAAA
>CAUYSK010115934.1:0-23977 GCA_963575035.1 Avahi laniger
TCATATTACTTTCCACAGAAGTCATATTAGTTTTCAGTACCAACAGCAGTGTACAAGTGTTCCTATCTCTCTGCATCCACGCCAACATTTATTGTTTTGGGACTTTTTGATAAAAGCCATTCTCATTGCAGTTAAGTGATATTGCATTGTGGTTTTCACTTGCATTTCCCTGATGATTAGAGATATTGAACATTTTTTCATGTTTGTTGCCATTAGTCTGTCTTCTTTTGAAAAGTTTCTGTTCAAGTCCTTTGTTCAATTTTTAACGAGGTTGTTTGACTTTTTAAAAATTTTTTTTATTTCAGTATATTACGGGGGTACATTTAGATTACATTTCTTGCCTTTGTACCTCCTGAGTCAGAGCTTGAAGCATGTCCATCGGCCAGATGGTACACATTGTACCAATTAGGTGTGTATATATCCATCCCCTCCACTCCCTCCCTGACACCCAATGAATGTTATTACTATATGTGCTCTTAAGTGTTGATTGATTTATACCAATTTGATGGTGAATACATGTGGTGCTTGTTGTTCCATTCTTGTGATACCTCACTTAATGGAATGGGGTCCAGGTCTGTCTAGGATAATACAAGAGGTGCTATATCACCATTGTTTTTTGTGGCTGAGTAGAGCTTCATGGTATACATATACCATATTAATCTACTCATGAATTGATGGGCACTTGGGTTGTTTTCATATCTTTGCAATCGCGAAGAGTGCTGCTATAAACATTCAAATGCAGATGTCTTTTTTATAGAATGTCTTTTGTTGTTTTGGGTAGATGTCCAGGAATGGAATTCCTGGATCAAATGGTAGTTCCACTTGTAGCTCTTTGCAGTATCTCCATATTACTTTCCACAGAGATTGTTCTAGTTTTCAGTCCAACCAGCAATGTATGAGTGTTCCTATCTTTCCGCATCCATGCCAACATTTATTGTTTTGTGTCTTTTTGATAAAGGCCATTCTCACTGGAGATAAGTGATATGTCACTGTGGTTTTGATTTGTATTTCCCTGATGATTAGAGATGTTGAGCATTTTTTCAGGTGTTTGTTGGCCATTAGTCTATCTTCTTTTGAAAAATTTCTGTTCATGTCCTTTTCCCACTTTTTGATAGGGTTTTTTGATTTTTTTCTTGGTGATTTTCCTGAGTTCTATGTAGATTCTAGTTATCAGCCCTTTATAGGACATGTAGCATAAGAATATTTTATCCCATTCTGTAGGTTGTCTGTTTGGTTTTATGATAGTTTCCTTGCCTGCGCAGAAGCTTTTTAATTTGATCAGATCCCATTTATTTAGTTTTGTTGTTGCTGTGATTGCTTTTTAAGTCTTCTTCATAAATTCTTTGCCTAGGGCAATGTCTGTAAGAGTTTTTCCAACATTTTCTTATAGCATACTTATAGTTTCATGTCTCAGGTTTAAGTCTGTTATCCACCATGAGTTGATTTTTGTGAGAGGTGAGAGGTGCAGATCCTGTTTCAGTCTTCTACATGTGGCTATCTCATTTTCCCAGCACCATTTATTGAATAAGGATTCTTTCCCCCAGTGTATATTTTTGTCTGCTTTGTCAAAGATTAGATAGCTATATGAGGATGGTTTTATATCTGGATTCTCAATTCTGTTCCATTGTTCTATGTCTCTGTTCTTGTGTCAGTACCATGCTGTTTTAGTTACCATAGGCTTGTGATATTGCTTATAGTCTGGTAAACTGATATCTTTCAATTTGTTCTTTTTGCTTAAGATTGCTTTTGCTATATGGGGTCTTCTCTGGTTCCATATGAAACGTAGAAATATTTTTTTATATCTGCAAAAAATGATGTTGGTATTTTAATAGGGATTGCACTGAATCTTTAGATAACTTTGGGTAGTATAGACATTTTAACAATGTTGTTTCTGCTGACCCATGGGCATGGTACAGTTTCCTACCTGTTTATGTCCTCTGATATTTCCTTCCTCAGTGTTTCATAGTTCTCCCTGTAGAGGTCTTTTACCTTCTTAGTTAAATATATTCCTAGGCATTCGATTTTCTTTGTTGCTATTGTTAAGGGTATTGAGTCTTTGATTTGGTTCTCAGTTTGACTGTTTTTGGTGTATAGGAATGCTACTGATTTCTGTACATTGGTTTTGTAACCTGTGATTTTGCTGAATTTGTTTATCAATTCCAGTAGTCTTAGGGCAGAATCTTTGTGGTTTTTTAGATATAAGATCATATCATCAACAAAGAGTGATAGTTTGACCTCTTCTGTCCCCATTTGGATACTCTTGAATTATTTGTCTTGTCATTGCTCTGGCTAGGAGTTCCAGCATTATGTTGAATAGAAGCAGTGATAGAGGGAAAACTTGTCTGGTTCCAGTTCTAAGTGGGAATGCTTTCAATTTTCCCCTATTCAGTATGATGTTGGCTGTGGGTTTGTCATATATGGCTTGTATCATTTTTAGGTAAGTCTCATCTATGTCTATTTTGTTAAGTGTTCTTATCATACAAGGGTGTTGAATTTTGTCTAATGCTTTTTCTGTGTCTATTGAGAGGATCACATGTTCTTTGTTTTTGCTTCTATTTATGTAGTGAATTACATTTATAGATCTGTGTATGTTGAACCATCCTGGTATCTCTGGGATGAAGCCTACTTGGTCATGATGGATTGTGTTTTTGATAAGCACCTGAATTTGGTTTGCTAGGATTTTGTTGAGAATTTTTGCATCTATATTCATAAGGGGTATTGGTCTGTAGTTTTCTTTTTTTTAGTGCATCCTTTTCTGGTTTTGGTATCAGGGTGATGTTGTCTTCATAAAATGTGTTGAGGAAGATTCCTTCATTCTTGATGTTGTGGAATAATTTCTGCAGGGTAAATACCAGTTCTTTGTAGGTCTGGTAAAATTTGAGTGTGAAACCATCTAGTCTGGGACTTTTCTTTTTAGGAAGGTTTTTTATTGCTGCTTCAATTTTGGTACTTGATATTGGTCTGTTCAGAAATTCTATTTCTTCTTAATTGAGCCAAGGAGGCTGTGTGTTTCTCAGAATTTGTCCATTTCCTCTACATTTTCAAGTTTATGGGTGTAGAGTTTCTTACAGTATTCATAGATGATATTTTGTATTTATGTGGTATCAGTTGTAATTTAATTTTTCATTTCTCATTGAGCTTATTAGAGCCCTTTGTTTTCTGCTTTTTCTTAATCTAGCAAGAGGCATGTCAATTGTGTTTATTTTTTCAAAGAACCAACTTTTTGTTTTATTAATCTTCCGTATAGTTTTTTTTGGTTATTGATTTCATTTATTTATGCTCTGATCTTCGTTATTTCTTTTCTTCTGTTGGGTTTGGGGTTGATTTGCTCATCTTTTTCCATTTCTTTGAGATGACTCATTAGGTTGTTGATTTGTGATCTTTCTGTCTTCTGGATGTAGGCATTTAAGGACATAAATTTTTCTCTCAGGACTGCTTTAGATGTTTCACACAGACTTTGATAACTTGTGTCTCCTTTATCGTTTCTTTCAAAGAATCTTTTGATTTCCATAGTAATTTCCTTCTTATTTGAATAATCATTCAGTACAAGATTGTTTAGTATCCATGACTTTGTGTAGAGATGAAAGTTTCTGTTGGAGTTTATTTCTAATTTAATTCCAGTGTGGTCTGGGAAGATGCATGGTATAATTTCTATTTTTTAAAAAATTTTTTGAGACATGCTTTATGGCCTAGCATTTGATCAATCTTAGAGAATGTCCTGTGAGCTGTTGAGAAAACATATATTCAGTGGTTTTTGGGTAGAATGTCCTATAAATGTCTGTTAGGTCCATTTGTTCTAGAGTTCTGTTTAAGTCCATTATTTCTTTGTTTGTTGTCTGTTTGGAGGATCTGTCCTGTTCTGTCAGAGTGGTGTTGAAGTCCCTGGCTATTATGGTGCTGCTGTTTATCATTTTGTTTAGATCAAGTAGGATTTGCATTATGAATTTAGTTGTACCTGAGTTAGTTGCATAAATACTTATTTATTGTTATGCCTTCTTGTTGAATTGTTATGTCTTCTTGTAGAATTGTACCTTTAACCATTATATAGTGACCATCTTTGTCTTTCATTACTATTGTTGATTTGAAGACTAAGTTATCTGAAATCAGAACCGCCACACCAGCTTTCTTTTGACCTCTGTTTGCTTGAAATATTTTTTCCAACCCTTCATCTTGAGTCTGAATGCATCCTTATGAATTAGATGTGTTTCCTCAAGACAGCAGATACTTGGCTTCTGTGTATTATCCATTCAGCCAGGCTATGGTATCTTTAGTGGGCAGTTCAAGCCATTTACATTTATTGAAAGACTTGAGAAGTGGGGCAGATTGCTGTTCATCCTGTTGAGTTGAACTTTGTTGCTTTGTTTTCTTTCTTGGATCATTTTTGTATCTGGCCTTTGACATTCAGCCTTTGGATGAACACTCATGAGTGTTTATTGTGCTGATCTGTGTTCATTGCTGTTCTGAGTACTTCCTGGAGAGCAGTTCTTGTCTTGATGAATTCCCTCAGTCTTTGCTTTTCTGAGAAGGTCTTTATTTCTCCTTTATATAATAAACTTAGTTTTGCAGGATAAAAGATTCTAGGTCAGGCATTCTTCTGTTAGAGAAGATTGAGAATGGGACCTCAGTCTCTTCTGGCTTGTAAGGTCTCAGTTGAGAAGTCTGCAGTTATTCTGATGGATTTTCCTTTGTAGGTTACCTGGTTCTTTTACCTTCCAGCTCATAGGAAGGCCTCTTTCATGTTTATTTTGGCCACTCTGATGACTGTGTGTCGTGGTGTCTTCCTGTTTGCAATAAATCTCCCAGGAGTCCTTTGAGCTTCTTGTACCTGGATATCTAGATTTCTAATAAGGCCAGGGAAATTTTCTTCTATTATATCTTCAAATATTTTATCTAACCCTCCTGTATTTTATTCTTCACCCTCAGGGATGCCTATAATTCTCATGTTCGGCCTCTTCACATAATGCCATATATCTTGTAGGCTTTGCTCTTTTCTGTTATTTCTCTTCTCTTTCTCTGCAATTGACTTGTTTAATTGAAAGGTGTTATCTTCATTCCCTGAGATTCTTTCTTGTGTTTGCTCTACCATATTCTTGAGGCTTTCCACTGTGTTTTGTAATTCCTTGAATAAATTCTTTATTTCCAGAAGTTCTGTTTGATTTTTCTTTAATATTTCAGTTTATTTAGGGAATTTTTCTTCCAAGTTCTGGATTTTGTTTGTGGGTTCTTTGTGTTGGGTATCCATTTTCTCTTGCATATCATTGAGTTTTCTTACAATCCATGTTCAAAATTCTGTCATTTTAGTGTTCTGAATTTGATTGATGTCCATTGATAGAGAGTTGTTGTTCCCCTTTGGGCGTGTCTTTTCAGTTTGATCCTCCATACTTCCAGAGTCCTTACACTGATTCCTTTCCATCTCGAGCAGCTGTTGCTTCTTACCTTTCAATTTTAGTTTAGATTGTGACATGCCCAATTTAGTCTCTGAGCCAGTAGGTGATGCTTGTGAATGAGATTCAACCACAACTTTTGTATGACACAGTAAATGCAGCAGAAGGGCATGCAAATTGACCTCCCTGTCAGTAGGTGTCACTTGTTGGTAGAAGCAAGCTACAATGTTTTGGGTCCTGTAACCAGCTCTCGTTCCTCTGGAGAGGCACTCTAGCACCTCAGGTCATTGGTGGGACCCTAGGACTTCCTGTTTTGCCCTTATTCTCCACCTCAGTAGGGGCAGGTGGGGGAGTGAGGCTGGGTGGGGCTGGTTGGGTAAGCCTACCTTCAATCTCCACAAATGCTGTTAGCAGGGGTCAAAGTTCTGTTCTCTGCTTCTGGGCAAAGCTGCCAGGAAGTGGCCGAAATGGCCCACTCAGCCAAAAATTGTGCATGTGGAGGTGGGGCTGTCTGAAACCAGCAGTCTGGTAGTCTGGAGCAGGCCTCACTCCTTTCCACCCTCCCCATTCTGTGGTTTCTCATAGACCTCTGCTGGCAGACATGACCTTAAGGCAGTGGAGCTCCCCTGACTGTGATGCAAGGCAGGAGGTTCCCTGTCTAGGATCATGGTCTGAGCTGGGAGCGTGGCCCTCCTGTAGTAGGAGGGTTGCCCCTTGATCATGCTGCAGCTAGGACCTACTCTGATCTGGCCCTGAATTCAGGGACACACATCTCAGTAGACTCGTTCACAAATATCTCTTCTGTGCCCCCTGGGCAATGTGATGGAGACATGGGTGTATGGGATCTGGTTTGCAGGCCTGTCCCCCGGGCTCCAGAGATCAATCCTGACCCTGCCAGGGAGAAGAATGCTGGCCTCAAGTCATCCACAGGGTGCACAAGCTGGATCAATGTCTCTCTGTCTTGGGGTTTGCCTCGCTCTGCTAGAGTGACCAGGAAAGCAGCACTAAGGAGGGCTGGCTCATAGACTGAGTATCCCTCAGTCTGCTGCAGGGCCCCAAAAAGAAAGGTCCTGTTCCCTGTGGATGCCTCTGGGGGGTGGCTATATTGTCTCTCTTGGCAGCCCATGGATAAGGGAGGGAAAGGGGAGAATGAAACAATATGATGCCTGCCCATTGGCCCAGGTCTGTGGGGCGAGATGTGTCTCCAGGGAGCTGGGAGTCTGGTGCCCTGTGCGCAAGAGGCTCACTATTCACTGATAGCAGCTGTCCCTGGGCTGGCGTCGATAGGTCTCTCCAGCAGCTGGGGAGCCCACCAGCAGTCTGAAATGCAAGGGAGGGGAAATTTAACTCATCCACCTCCCCTTGTTGCTGGTCTCCAAGCCTCTTGGCATTTAGACCCTGCTGATGCCTTTCTCTTTCCAGTTCTACTTTGCGACATCTTCATGTGGAGTCTCCTATAGGTTCAGGCACACTTCCTTCAGACCCTCATCCGATCTATGTTTGTCTGCCTGTTGTTTTTTTTTCACTTTCATCTAAAAATCTTTCCTTCTTACAGAGACACTCTGGCTGGAGGTGTTTCTCATCCTCCATCTTTCCCCATGTGTTTCTGACACATTTTCTTTTTCTCATCTTTTCATCTCTCTAAGCTTCAGTCTGATATTGATTTATCTTCTAATTTTCTATTCCTCTTTTTTTATGTCTACTCTGTTAAATCTATCTACTGGATTCTTTTTCCTGTTATTGTATCTTCATTTCTAGAATTTATATTTTATTTTTTTAAATCAATTTCTGTTCTGTGATGAAATTTTCCATATTGTCACTTTATTTTCTTGAATATATTAAAAACATCTGTTTTAAACCAATGTCTAAAATTTCAGTATCTAGATTTCCTGTAGTTATATTTCTAATATGTCTTTTAAATTTTTTTCTCAATTTTTAATCACTTGTTTTGTCCCTCCTGGCATGTTTAGTAATGTTTATTTTTAAACTGGACATTGAATATGAAACTTTATAGAGACTCTGGATGATGATGTCTTCCTCTGGAGAGGATTTAAGTCTTTTTTGGAAGAGAGAATAGGAGCAGATCGTCTTGTTGCAATCACAGTTGGAGAATTTATGGCTGGATTTTCTTTCTGAAGGCCGGTTTTGTTTGTTTTGTCCTTATTCCTATGTGTAGTTTTATAGAGGTTTCAATAGAAATCATGGGTGATTATTAGGGTTTTTTCCTTTTTGGCAGTCCTCAAATTCCAATACTTAATCTCACAGCACCTTGAGACTGCAGAAATCTCTGCTTAGAGTTTATCCTCTTAGGTTTTATTTTCTTCTTGACATTTTGGCCTCTTGCCTTATGCAGCTTATGAGTCCTCAAATGTCTTGAAGGGAAAAGCAGCAAAGACTATGAGGCTTACCAATTTTCCTGAGTTTTATGTGAAAGTAACATTCATCAGGTATCAGGAGGGAGGAGGAGATGGGTAAATTCACCCTTAATGGGTGCAGTGCTCACTGTCTGGGGATGGGCACGCTTATAGCTCTGACTCAAGCAGTACAAAGTTAATATATGTAATTTCAACCTTTGTACCCCCATAATATTTTGAAATAATAATAAAAAAGACTATGGCGCTTGCCTCTACTATCAATATTATAATTTCTACTCTCCATAGCATTTTGACTCCTTATCTACTTTGGTTGTGTTTGATATCTTCAAAATTTTGTCTTTTGTTGATGGGATTGTTATTGTTAAAATTGTCCAACTTTTGTGATTTTTTATTTTTTCTTACTGGGGGGGCTGTTTTCTGAGACAAATTACTTTATCATAACCAGAAACAGAAGTACTTATTTAATTAAATCTTCATCTGATATTTCCCATATAATTTTTTAAAACACTTTTTAAATGGGTTTAATTTTTATTTTGTCTCATTTGAACAACGAAAAGCAGCATTTTAATTTAAGAAAAACACTTTGCACAAAGAACGTATTTTCTTATTTTCTGTTTTTGGAGTTATCATACTAGATATTGTCACTTTGTACCAGTACACTAATTTAAAGAATAAACATGAGGCTCATGTTGTTTTTATGGAAGACTAATTGAAAGTCTGAAGAACATAAACAATATTAGAAGAATTAGCTCAGATAATTGACACTAAGAATAATTGTACATGGAATAATTTGTGCTTGAAGGAGGAGAACAGATTAATTGGAGTTTATAAGAGCTAAGGAATATCTGGGGACATTCTTTTGGTCTTATAAACATTCTATGAAGTACAGAAAATCTTAAATCCTACTTTAAATTAAACCATGTAGGTGACATTTTCTAGGAACATCCAGGTATCTTGTAGGACAAGTTCATTGTGGTTTGAACTTACAAGATATCCAGTACTAGGAAGTCACTAAATGAACATTGAAAAATGGCTTTTCTAAGAGCAGATAAATGGGTAGGAATTTTTGTTCAATTTGATGGAGGTCGTGTATTGCAGAAATTTGGTAATCTTGTTGGTTGTTCTTGTTGCTGATTTTTGTAGTGCTTTTATAAATGTTAGTTAAATAAATTTTCTTATTGTCCAGAAATGCTTTGTCATAAGTGTATTATTGTTCCTATTATATTTCAATGCATAATTCATATTGTATAGGTACAAGAAGTGTGTATGGATAATTAAATGTGATTTGGGAGCTATATTTCATATATTTTGAGCTAATTTGAATTACAGATATTTTGGTTTTTAGCATTCTGATGGCTACATTTGCTTATCAAAAGTTAAAATTTAGATTCATTGATTTAAACCAGTGGTTCTCAGCTAGGGACTATTTTGCCCACCGGGGGACATTTGGCAATACTTGGAGACATTTTTCATTGTCACACTGGGGTAAAGGTCCCATTGGCATCCTTGGGGGTAAAGGCCAGATGCTACTTAACACTAAAGTATGTAGGGCAGCTTGTTACAACAAAGCATTATCCTGTACAGAATGTTGGTAGTTTCAGGGTTGAGAAAGTCTGATTTAAAGATAAAATTAGTATGAATAAAGATATAGAGAAAATACATATAAAGGCACAGATTAGTAAGCATTATGAGTGTCTAATATTTACCAGATATGTACTTATTCAAAGATGAACAGATGTAGATCTATGTAAGAGAAAAATTAATATAAAATGTACATTTTTAATAAATAGAAATTAGTATTTTGTATGAAAAATTATTTATATCAGAAATGACAAGAAAAGAAAGGCAAGACTTTGTACATGTCAATGGCATACACATATTCAAATTTACAGATTGATCGTAAAATGTATCTCATGAAATATTTAGTAGTTATGTGTAATAGAATTTATTGTGGAGAGCTGTGAAATTGGAAAGTTGTATTTTTCTGTTGGTGAAAAGAGAAATAGGAGATTCCTTCAGATGAGGCTAATGAGGTAAATACATTAAAAAATAGATATAATCTCAGATGATTCTAAGGGGTATACCCTACCATAAGGAAATGAAAATACTGGAAGCTTTATGCTTTAAAGTTTGTGCTTGAAACTTCAGATGACCTTGGTTACATTTGTTTGCTCAGACCCTTAAATTTATTAAATCTACCAATTTCCAGTTGAGCACATATAGGTACTCTAGCCTTTCTATAACCACTATTACTGAAATCATTGTACTGAAATCATCTTGCCTGTTCAAATTCTGTAGATTGTCAGATAAAATTCAGAAAAAAATGAATACAATACCAAGTTGATTCTCAATAAGTATCAACTGATAATAGTTGCTAGAAAAATTTTAATATTTTATTATATATGGAGACAACTTGAAATTTAAATACAACTTACAACTACTTGCTTGAAGTTACAAATTTGTCTTCCAAATTTGAAGAATGGAAGGATGAAGGGAGGCAATTTAGGAAAAAAACAATATTGTGAGCCCTGGCACTTTCAAATATTATAGCATTTAAACCTTACAGAAACCCTTTTAAGTGGATATAATTATCACCATTATATAAAATGAAACTGAGACTAGTGTTCTTAGCATCCTTCAGCTCCTAATTAAGGAGATGAAACTTGAATTCAGATCCTTTGAAACAAGGATTACTGGTCATTCATCAAATCATGCTCCCTCTATTTGAAAAAATATTATACTAATGTTCATTACTTCATTAAACCTGTTTTGTTTGAGTGATTTTGCTGAAAGCAACAGATGAAAAATACATACCAACTGCCGATGAGGGGTTCATAAGGCAGACTTTCTGAATCCAAAATATTGAATGCAGTAAAGTTAAGAATAACCACAGAATATTTCATTAGAATATATTTTTAAATTTGTCTGAAATATGTAAAATAATCATCTGATAGTATAATTATAGAATTTAGAATCTACTTTATTTTATATCTTATTTTTATTTCTTTATTGTGTTCCTTGGAATCTGAAAACTGTGCCACATGTCTAAATACTATTTTACATTTTGACTTTTTGCATTATTTCCTTATACTTAGAGACTTATTATTTAAAAACTATGATTAGATTATATATTTCCTAAGTCAAATTTTAATTCAAGAATCAAATTACCATTTTAACCATTTCTTCCTTGTATTCCTGAGTACCAGTCAGGCTTAATCACACTAACTGCTGTCTTAATGAGTGAACTTGCTTTGTTAGTGTGGCTGGATGTCTTGCTTTGCCAGAAAACCTCAGCTTTATCATTTCAAAAGTTCGTAAAGACTTCTTGAAGTGTTTTTGGAGTTGCTTGGATTGAGCATTAATTGAAACATATTATCATAAATATAGTTTAGTTTCAAATTATACATTTTCTTTGTGTTAAAGGACAGAAATACCTCTAACATTTCATGCAAAAAGAGTGCTTTCCAAGAATTATTATAATATACAAAACATAGGAATATCTTTTTAGAATCTAAGAAAGTAATTGATTATTTGTGATTTTTATTGTGATGATGAAGCAAAACATTTCGATACTTTCAACTTCATTTTGTCTGTTTTAAAGACTTCTTCACTTAGAAAACAGTGAGAGATAATTTTGTAACTTAGATGATTCTGTAACAATTTCTATGGTTTTTGAATGGGGGCTTACTACATGTGACTGTACAAATAAGAGTGATGTTAAGAAATTGTGAGGATAAAAGAAGTCTTTAGTAAATCAAAAGTTAAATCATTTTAAATAAAACTACTGAATGTGTAGAAAATGACTGCTAAGAAACAAAAAAGAGATTAATCTCTTTTTGTGTATATTGGGGTAAATTGTTGGGCAGTGTAAATGAAATGCAGAATAGGGAGAATGGGTTGATGAGAACAAAGGAAAGGGAAATAGTTAAACTCTGTGATTCCAAGTTATGACTGATATCTTTTCTTCTACAGGGAGCATTTTCTAAGTTCTTCCAGAGGAACACCATTATATTTTTAAAATAGGTTTACAGAGTGTAAAGTTTTTTTCTTCCAAAACACCTTCTACAATATTTAAGGCCAAATGTCTTGCTTAAGTTTTAAATTAGAATAAACAGATGTCACAAAAGCATTCTCTTAAAAAGGGTCTTTTTAATCACTCACAAATCAGTGAGACCTACAAACACTATATAATAATGGGAGGACCAAATTCTGTTTTCATAGTAGTGACTACCTTGTAATTAGTAGAGCTAGAATGAAGAGTATTTCTTTTGTTTTCTCTTTCCCTCCCTTCCCCTCTCCTTTCTTTCTTTTGTCCTTTCATTTTTTTTCTTTCCTTTCCTTCTTCTTTTTTTTTGATTGCTAAGACTGTAAAGTACCTGTACTTGTTGAAACAGTTAATTTAAGGGCAAATGTGATATTTCTAATCTTTAACATACATGTAAAGAAAATCTATTCTAAATTCTACTTAGTCTCCAGATTATGGATTTACATTTCAAATGAAATATGAGACCTATGAGACTATTTTATGAATTTTGGGGTTCTTGTGTACAGTAATCATTTCTGGTCTAGAAACAATATTAGGAAGCAGAAGAGTAATACTGGAATATCATAACATATCTAAAAAAATGACTATTCTATGTATAAATGAGAATATAATGTTTTTTGAGGGGGTATTTTATTTTTTTCCAACTTTATTGTGGTATGATTGACAAATAAAAATTGTATATAAAGTATTTAAGGTGCACAATATGATGTTTTGATAAACGTATACATTGTAAAATGATTACCACAATCAAAGGTGTGGATAACATATCCATAACCTCACCCAGTTACCATTGTTTTTGTGTGGTGAGAACACTTGAGATCTACCTTCTTAATAAATTTCTATTTTCTTTCAAATTTCACAATTCGAATCTTTTTTTTAGATTCTGCATATACACGAGATCATGCAGTGTTTGACTTTCCATGTATGGCTTATTTCACTAACATTAAGTTCTCTGGATTCAACTGTGTTGTCACAAATGCTAGAATTTCCTTCCCTTTTTTAAGTCTGAATAATATTCAATTATATATTCCACATTTCTTTATCCATTCATTTTTTGATGGGCACTTAGGCTGTTCCCATGTCTCTGCTATCATGAATGATGCTGCAATATATGCGGGAGTGCAGTTTTCTCTTAGGAATAGTGATTTTATATTTTTTGGATATTTACCCAGAAGTAAAATTGCTGGATCATATGGTAGTTCTATTTTTAATTTGTTGAGGAACTGCCATATTGTTTTCTATAGTGGTTGCACCAATCCACATTTTCACCAACAGTGTACAAGTGTTCCCTTTGCTCTACATCCTTGCCAACACTTGTTATCTTTTGACTTTTTCATAATAACTATTGAAGTGTAAGGTAATATCTCATTGTGGTTTTCATTAACACTTTTAAAAAAAATGCTTTTAAACATCTTTTTATTCTAATTTAATGAATTAGTAAGGCATTTGATATATAGAAAGTGATTTGGGAGGAACGAAAGCATTTATTTGTCCCAAAATTTTTTTCTTGATGTGTTCCTCCTCCCATTTCCCCATCTCCCTCTTTATTCTCCCTCCATTTTGAAACCTAGGTATGTTCCAATTAAAACTATTATTTCAGGCTGATTTACATGAAAAGTGGAACATAGTGCACTATCATATAGGAGAAGCCAACAAGCAAACAGGTAAACAATAAAGAAATCATATTCATCATAATCTTCAATACTTACTTGTGAGTAATATGTTCAAAGGCATGCTAATTTAAACATTGAATATAGGCCAACCAAAATTATCACCATTTTTTCATAGTTACAATTTTGTATAGTTATATTACGTAAACAAATTGGGTAATGGGTTGGTAAAGTAGTATAAGGAAGGTAAAAAACCTCATATGCCCTGATAGGAAGGCAATAAATAAAATCTAAAATTGATTAATCAAGTGATAATAGGTTATACTTTATTATTTAGAAATCTGGTGATGTGTCAATGCTAAAAAAAAAAAAAAAAAAGCCCAGCTAAAACAAAGGTGATTGCCTTGTATGAGAGAGACCAGAGGAAGGGTTAAAAAAGTTATTACAGTATTTTGTTAAAAATCTTTTAATACTATTTGAAAAAAATTGAATCACTGGGAGAAAAGATTTATGGAAATAATTTTATGCCATTATTATTTATTTCTTGGTTTATTGTTGATAAATTTCTGGGTATAATTATATTTAAATTATAAGATTATAATGTTTTGTTTTTAATATGTATTTTCATTTTGATAAATTAATTTCTTGAAATGCAAAGTCTGAACCCATTAAAGAAATAAAATAATTAGAATTTCCAGAAAAGTGAAGACCTTAACTATTCCACATTTATCTTCTTTTTAGTATGCTGTGACAGGCACATATATGTGTGTTCAGCATTTCATATAGTAATTAGAGTCACAAATATAATTGATTGAGAATAAAAGGGAAATAAATTTAGATATGCATTTTTCTTTAGTGAATGCTGTACATTGTTCATTGAATTTAACACATCTGCTGAGTTTTCAGAAGTATTATCATCACACAACAGAGATGATTAGTAGTCAAGATAAACATTTCAAATTTTTAAAAATGTTTGATGGCACTAATTTTTTTAAAGCAGCTTACTAAATGTTTTGTGGCTGCTAGATTTAATAGAAGTAACCATGGAAACTGTCTCACAGTGCTTTGTGGTTGAATGGGATTTAAAATATCCATTTAAAAACATAAACAATTTGACAGCTGTAAGAATATTTACATTTTCTTAAATTTTGATTTGATAGTATTACTAGAAGAATGGGAGAAATAAGTATTAAAACAGAAACCATTTTAGATATTCTTGAAATTCTTATGAAATACCCTAGTACTTTAGTTCACATTTAAAGATTGCCTTACTTTTTGAAAGGTAGTGAAGGATTAGAAAAATTGTAAAATTCCAGATATCTGTCCAGGTATATAGAAATCACCTGTTTCTTCATATTCTCGTCTCAATAGTACATTTCCTTTTACTCTTTCTTTCTTTATCTCCTCTTCCTAATCTACCTGATACTTTAAATCAGAAGAAATACATAATATAACAAAAGTGAGGGAACAGACAATTGAATAGATCTAAAAACTTTTTGAATTAAAAATTAGCAGTATACTTTGATGCTCTTCAGCATTTATTCAGGGATGCACTATATCATTAGAGTTCTTAGTAAAATGGCACACATTTGCCACTTTATCTGAAGTGAGCTGTGCAGTGATTTGCTAGAGCTCAGGACACGATGGAGGGAAATGCAGCTCCAGCCATAGCATCTGTGTTCAAAGCAAGACGGCGAAGGATGATGACAGTCATGTCTTCCTTTTATTGGAGGAAAATGAAATTTTTCCAGAAGCCCTCTTCATCAAGCATGTCTCTGATTACGTTCTATAGTTAAGTCTTATGATTGCTCCTAGCTTTAAAGAAGTTTAAACATAAATAAAATGTGCCTTTCCAGCATCAACCTACAATGAGAAATGGCAAGGGAATGGGGGGTTGGAAATGGCATTTGTATAGTCAGTTAACAGGGTCTCTGTCAGGGAGTTAGCGATGGAAAAAACGGTGAAGGCAGGATGTCTTAAGCACACATTGTAAACTTTTAGTATTAGGCCGGGCGTGGTGGCTCATGCCTGTAATCCTAGCTCTCTGGGAGGCCGAGGCGGGAGGATCGTTTGAGCTCAGGAGTTTGAGACCAGCCTGAGCAAGAGCGAGACCCCATCTCTAGTAAAAATAGAAATAAATTACGGGACAGCTAAAAATATATAGAAAAAATTAGCCAGGCATGGTGGCGCATGCCTGTAGTCCCAGCTACTTGGGAGGCTGAGGCAGGAGGATCGCTTGAGCCCAAGAGTTTGAGGTTGCTGTGAGCTAGACTGACACCACAGCACTCTACCCCAGGCAACAGAGTGAGACTCTGTCTCAAAAAAAAAAAAAAAAAAAGTATTAAATTATTGCTTTGGAATATTCCGTGTCATGGAAATGTTGCCCGTCACTGATATTCATAATAATGCAAGTGGAGCATCAAACTGAGGTTCAGGGTTATCAGCGAGTCGTTGCTACACTTGAGCCTGTTCTGTGTGCCTTCTGATCATGGAGGCCTGCTTTTATAAGTGGTTAGACTTGAGAGGAGCAAATGTGATCATTTTCTACTATTTTTCAGAATTATAATTTAGGAGCTATTTATACTCCTGGACAATCTCATCCATTCCCATTACTTTAAATTTAGCATGTGTGTCTGGACCTAAACCGGCTCCTCTTCTGGGGTTCTCTGTCTCAGTGAATGGCAACTTACCACTCACTGGCCCACGACAGAGCAGTAAGTCCATTCTTAAACCTCATTCCCCCATTAGCATTTACATCCAATTAGTCACTGAACTCTCGCTTTCGGTATCTCTGTAAGACAACATCTTTCTTTCTGAAAGACTGTTCTTTTTTTTATTTCAAAATATTAAGGGGTTACAAATGTTTTTGTTACATGGATACCTTGTATAATGCTTAGAATGGCCATTATTAAAAAAATCAAAAAACGATAGATGCTGGAGTGGATGCAAAGAGAAATAAACACTTATATACTGTTGGTGGGACTACAAATTAGTACAACCTCTATGGAAAACAGTATGGAGATTCCTCAAAGAAATAAATGTAGACCTACCATTCGATCCAGCAATCCCACTGCTTGTATGTACCCAAAGGAAAAGAAGTCACTTTATCAAAAAGACAACTGCACTTGGCAAAATAGGTTTGAAGCAAGCCTAATTTTTAAGAAGTCATTTGCAAGTAACATGTTTATCTTTTCTCTTAAATATCTATAATTAGTCTTATTTATGTTTTCATTCTTAAACAATAATTGTATACTTGCTGTACTTGTTTCATTAATCTTCTTGGTGTTAAGTAAGATCCTGTAGATTTACAGATCAGATCATTCTGTGAATTAAGATAATTTTATTGAGCTATTTCTCATTATTGCTTTTGATTTATATGTCACTAAATAAATCCTCAGCATACAAATATTAGATATTCTAGATCTTTTTCACATCTGTTAGAGCTACCATATCTTTAATTTTTTTCCTGTGGGTTTTAGGTGACTTTCTCAAATTTGTAATTTACTCATATGACTTTTAATATTCTACTTATAGTGTATCTGTTGTTAATATGTACAAGTGATAATATATTGGTGCATTTTTTGAATAACATAAAGTTCAGATATTATAGGAAACTCTCATGTTCTTTATTGACCAGTGCCTTTAATTCCAATTCTCTTTCAGTCATCATCACTGTTAGTTTGGTGATATTCCAAACATTATGCATATGGATTATATAGGATTTTTGTGAAACTTTAGCATAAATAATATTAGTTTCCTGTCTGCTTGTTTTTATTGAATAATTGGTCTTGAAAATATGGTCAAATCATTATGTAGACATATCACCTTTTTTTTGTTTTATTTATTTGCTTTAGCTACTACGTAGGCTTTCATGGCATCGTGGTTTCTTTAATAATTCTCTTATTGGTGAACTTTTGTGTTCTTTTATTAAACACAGCACTCTAATGCATATCTTTATGTACAACTCCTTGTGCACATATGTAAATGTTCCTGCATTTTTAGAAGTCAGTGTCAAATTATCTTCAAAGCATCTTCAATAGAACCTGAAAGAGAAAATGGGTAAAGAACATAATTGACAAATGACAAAATACAACTAGTAAATGTATTAAAAAAATTGCCTGTGAAAGAAACAGCTGGTGGTCATCAGTAGATGTTCTTTCCTTTGGTCAAAGGCTGAGGGGTGTGAGTAGAGGGCAGGTTCAGGGCTGACCTTGAGCAAGCTTGGGTCGCTGTGTACCTCTTGTCCCTGGCTTGTCACAAGAGCCCAGATTTTAATAGTAGTGAAACTTGAATTCCTCCTTTAATGAAAACTTCCATTCCAAAAAGCCAAGTGTGTGAGTGTCAAGCTGGCATTCAAGCTTTCTGTGGCTGTTTGCAAGACGAATGTCCTCGTTTCTCTTGAACCATCTGAAATGTTCTGCTCAACACCAGCCAATCAGCGCTGGCTTGCCTGAACTTTGCGCCTTGCAAATGACAAGCAGAACTCTGACATAAGAAGTGACTAAATAGGATTAGTATCCTTAATCAGGGCTAATCAATCATTTCAAGTGGAAAATTCATTTGGCTTTGACTGACTAGAACTGCATTGACAGGAAATTGGAGAATAATACTGTGAACAGTTATGTTTTTGAGATGCTCTACGATTCCCATAAAGGCCTAATTTCTTTTTCCTTCTGAACTTTTCTAATCATTAAGATTTAATCCTCCATCCCCACTGACCTCCCAGAATGGCTTTTATACTCATTTATTTAATACAGTCATATTGAACTTATTAATTTTTTTTAATGAAGATTCTTTCACAACTTGAAATAATGGTTTAGGGTGAGTTCACCAGGCCTGAATATATTATGTTTGTGCCATTCCGAGATTTGTTTAAGAATGTGTGGTGAGCTGATGAGATTTCAAATAGCTTAATTTGTCTTTGCTTTCTGTGTTCCAAGCCCAGGTATTTCAGAGAAAATGAAAATTGTGCAAGAAAATGTGTTTTCGATGTAAAATATGTAGGCACATTTTCCCCAAATAGTAATTAAAAAAAAAAAAAAGAAAACGAGTTCTGACAGAGGGCCATGTGACCCTCCTAATGGCTTCTCTGCAGGCATTTCTATAATTATTCTACCCTGTTGTCCACCCTGTCAGCTAAGTTTGACAGAGCAAATGAAATGATCAATGTTATTCAAGATCTATTTTCAGCTCAGCAATGTTTGCTGAGTGCAGTCAGTTGTCCGTTCGTGAATACCCTCATTAGTGACATTAAAGTGATGACCCTGGTGGAATGAAAAGTGAACTGGGATTGTTGCTAGCCAGCAAGTCAAGTCTTAGCAAAGAATAATATTCATTAGAAAATATTAGCCAACTACTGAGGTCTGCAATGACAACTATTAATGAAATTAGTTTTAATTTCTATGTAGGCTTATATTTTATTAGTTATTCAAGATAAAGTTAATTTCAATGAATAATTCTTGACAGTGGCACTTCTTTCAGCACTGTCACTTTAGGCTTGAAAAAAAATGGACAAATCACTACCTAAGTGTGTGTTTGTGCGTTTGTTGTGTGTTTGCGTGTAAGTGAGTTTTGTCATCTTCCTAGAAGGTACCTAAATTATTAAGAAAAAAATAGACATTTTTTAACAGCTGATATTTTGATTGCTTACTATAAACCATATACCATATTAAAGTGCTTTGTACATTATACCTCATTTTCCTTTTAAATTTAATAGGATTTAGAGTAAACCTTAGGGCTTAAGTTAAAAGTATTGTGCAACTCCACAATTCAAAATGGAGAAGATAGATTTCAATTTACTAATACATGTGAAAAAAAAGGATTTTAGCTGGTTATAATCTTAATATAAGCCATCTATTGGTGTAGTTGCCTAGAAAATGAACATATAGCTGCATTAATAGCATAACAACTGAAGCTATAGTACAGAGCCGACCCATCCAAAGTATGTATACACTTTTGGTTGTGCATCCTGAAAGGGAAATATACAAATTGTATCCCATCCAGATGAAGGTAACTATAATAGTGAGCGCTCTAGAAGCTGTATCATAGGATGAACAATTCAAGCTACTTTGGAACTTAGCTAGAGCAAAGAATACGTAGGAATCCCATGACAGTCGATAGTTATCTTCCTGTTCATTAACATTGGTTTAACACAGGGACTGTATTCTTGGAAGGGGGAGTGTTGATTGAA
Source organism: Avahi laniger (assembly GCA_963575035.1). NCBI lineage: Eukaryota > Metazoa > Chordata > Mammalia > Primates > Indriidae > Avahi > Avahi laniger. The sequence continues at coordinate 19,605 of CAUYSK010115934.1, forward strand.
TCAGCATTAAAAGAGTTGTAATAGCATGGTCCATAGGGACTGCTATGGATGTCCCATTGCCCCAGCACTGCTTGTTGAAAAGATCATGAGTTTTCCAATGCTCTGCAGTATCATGGTTGCTCTAGATGAAATATCCTGATATTCAAGGGTATGGTTCTAGGTTCTATTCTCTTGCATGGTCTATTTGTGTAGTTTTATGTTGAGATTGCATCACCTTAATTATTTAACTTTATAATTAGGCTTGATATCTGATAACATTATTAAACTTTGCTTTTTGAGAGTCATAACTACTCATGACTTTTGAATGTCCATATAAAGTTTAGAATCAGTTAATGAATTTTCTGAAAGGAAGATATAGGATTTTGACTAGGATTCTATTATCCATATGGATTTGAGGAACACTGACATCATTTCAATACCGAGTCTTCCAATTATGAATAAAGTTTGTCTTCTGTTTAATTAAATCTTTAAAAATTTCTCTCAGTATAGTTTATAGTTTTCTGAAAAAAGAATGGGCATATATCATTTGTTAGAATTATTTCTAGCAGTTTTACATTTTGATGCTTTTTGAAACGGTATCTTTTTAAAAATTTTATAATTGATTTACTTATTGTTGCTAAATAGAGATATAATTGGTTTTGGTATATTGTCTTCATTTATAACACTTGGTTAAATTCACTTGTTAATTCAAAGAACTCATTTGTAATTTTCTAGGTTTTCCCTATACACAATCATATCATCTGTGAATGTTGAGAGTTTTATTCTTTCTTTCCAATCTTTTTACCCTTTTCCCCATAGTATGACTATACTGGCTTTTACCTGCAATAAAATGTTGCTCTTGAAAATAGCGTAGAGATGAGGTTTTCCCCCAATCCCTCAAGCAACCTTTCTTACAGACATTAGTCTACTGACATTTACCAAAATTCCTAACATATTTGAGTTAAAATCAATTATTAATAACTGGCTTTTTGTTTTATCTTTTGTATATTACATTTTTCTTCTGTCTTGTCTTTTGCATATTTCTTATTATGTGATTATCCAATTTTCAGCTTAAAAATTATAGATTATCTTGTCATTTTTTTTGTTCATTTCTCCAAAAATTACTGCTTGTATTCTTGACTTATCAAAATGTAATGTTAATTAATCTTTTATTTTCTTTCTAGATAAAGAAGAATCTCAGAACACATTACGTTCACTATCTTCTCTTTTGAATTACATGTTATTTTCATGTCTTTTAATTTCCCTATAGTTTAAAATCTAAAAGATGTTACTGTTTTATAAAGTCAATATTATATTTTATGTTGACCTTTGTTTCTATTCATATCTCTAGTTTTATTTGTCTGAAGGATACCCTTTTAGTATTTCCCTTAGCTCAGGTACCCTTAGTATTTCTCTTAGGTCTTCTAATAGCAAACTTCCCCAGATTTTGTTTGTCTGAAAATGTTATTATTTACCTTCACTTTTAAAGGATGCTTTTTCTCAGTATAGAATTGTAGATCGTTTCCTGGTGTAAGTTTCATATTATTTATCCTATTTTATATTTCACGAGCTTCTTAAATCTGTGGCTTATTGTTTTCTGTTACTTAAAACCAGGCATTATTATTCAAATTTGCTTCTATTCCATTCACTCTCTCCTCTTATTCTGGAGCAAAATTACATGTATGTTAGACTTATCCTCCATGTCTCTTACGCTCTACATTTTCTCTTCTTTTTTTCCTCCGTGCTGCAATCTGGCTATTTTCTTGTGATCAGTTTTGGTTCATAAATTCTCCATCTATGTTTATTCTTCCATTATGCTAATCTAGTAAGTTCTTAAATTGGTTGTGTTTTTTAGTCTTGTCATTTCATCTCTTCCATGTGCTTTTTATAGATTTTCTAGTTCTCTGTGGGAGTTCTCATTTTGTGTTTTATCTCCTGGAAGCACAGCAAGTATAGTTTATTTTATAGCATATGTCTGATAATTCTCATATCTGGAGTTATGGATTTGTTTCTGTTTTCTGTTTATCTGTTGTTTTGTTTTGTTTATAATGTTTTTGTTCTCTCGGGCATGATTATTTTTTTATGTGCTAGCCACTGTATTTGAAAAATCGTAGATATATTTTTAGGCCAGTGATGTTATCTTTCTCCAGAGAGGATTTACATTGCTTCTGGTGGACTTCAAGGTACACCAGCAATTTGGACTTCTTAATATTATACAATTTAAGGAATTGAGTAATTTAATGTTGGGTCCCTCTATGGCCTTATTTCTAGTTCACCCTTATTCTGAGAATGCAGTCATTTAGGATACCATGCCAATTTTGGGGATTATTAACTAGGCATACTCTGAGCAGGCATGGATTCCAATCTTTGGTCTTGATTTTCCATTTAGAAACTTTGGAAATTGACAGATTGCTAAGGGAGAGGGAACTTTGAATACAGGGTTTACTTTTCTTCATGGCATTATTAGCCTCTAATGCCTTTATGTAAATCTTTTTATATTTTGTTCAGGCCTTAAAATTATCCCCCAAATTTTCCACAAACCTTAGGAGAACATTGAGCCTTGCCCAAAGACACACTCTCAAAACTGGGAAGTTGGAACTCAGACCCAATTTTCTTTACCTCTAAAGTCCATCTTCTTAACTTATATGTGACTCTTTCCCGCTAGCCCTGTGTTTAGGTTTCAAAGAACAATGCACGATGATTCATAGATGTCACTAGAGAAATACAGATGACTCAAGGCTGTGAAAGCCAATGTAGTCTTGCAGCAACATTTGAGAGTTCACTGTAGCCAGGATTAGACTTCATTTTTTTAGGTTTTAGTGACAGTGTTGTCAGCATGATAGTGGTTTAAATTCTCAGGCATAGAGTCACAATACCAGACTCATGAAAGATTATGTATAAATCAGAATGCCAATGTATTCATCATGTATAATTTAAAAAATAAAGCTATCATGAAGATTGGAAGGTTCATTTCAGACAATTAGTAATTTCTATTACTGTAGGTAAGTGACTGGAAAAAAGATGAACTTTAATCAGAAGGTTCTATGTAATTAGAATTATGAAATCAGAATAAGAAGTATTTGGATGTTACATAGTTAGACTACCCCAGTCTACAGTCAAAAGTGCTTAAGTTCATGGGCTAGGACCCCCTCTCCTCTGGATGAGTGATTGCTACTACCTTATAAATTTTGAGACTTCCCTTTTATTTGTGCTAGAATGGGCCAACCCCTTTTTAAACTAGTCTTGTCTCCCTGAAGAAATATCCAGAATAATTTGATTGGAGATTTGGATATTACAAAATCTTTCAATTAAATAATTAATGACATTCTTGTTTTATTTCTAGTCTATTACATTGATTGTGTGGATATATATATTTTTTGCATCCTTTTATATCATATTTCCTGTTAGATATTATACACATTATTATTGCCTGATATACATTGTCTAAATCAAGTATTTAGAATTTTATAAATTATGTAAACTGCTTATATTAGAGTATAATTTAATATTTTGAAAACTGAAAATTTCAAAATTGTGATTGAATCATATGTATAACTTTGTGGGAGTTAAAATGATCAATGTGTATTTAGTTTTACTTTCTATAATATACTAATTGTACTATAATCTCTAATGTAATTATTTCTTTATGTTTTTAAGTCAGACAATTGGCCTCTCTGGATTTTGTCTGTAAAGAAAATCTTTGGATTAAATAATAATGAAGATTCTTTCCAGATCTAAAATTTCATGTCTTCTTTATTTATATAGAATAGGAAAACATTGTTCTATTGGCTGCATTTTTAACTCAGGTTTAATGTACATGTGTGGGGCCATAATTGGTCAGGGGTACATATAGAAACATCACCTTTTCCATTTGATGATGCACTTGAGAGTTGAATTCAATTGTTTAGTGATGGATTATTAAGTATGTCTATACCTGGTGCTCATAGGCGAACAAAGTCTTTAAATATTAATATTTCTACTCTATTCATACCAATGAATAAACTTGGGAAAAATGGATAAAAAATACAAGGACAAAGAACACAAACTTTTCTCAAAGTATAAATATGGTATGCCTTAAAAATACAGGTCCACTCATGCAGTTATTATTATGGGTTCCCCTAATGCTACCAGAAAGCATTTATTGCACACAAGTATAACAATTTTCCTTGATTTTTGTAGGTATTGTTTATGAAAGTTTATGACATACAGTGTTTCTGTACACATTTTAATAGTTGAAAATTTTTTTTTTCTTTATTTTTTTCTGTGTCTTATGGGGGAAATGACGAAATTAAGTGAGAACTGAACTCTGTGGTTCTCTGTTATCACTGAATCATAACATGGAAACTATTCATTCTGTTTTGGTGTTAGCCACAAATCTGATACATGTGTCTTTT
>CAUYSK010115936.1:0-10187 GCA_963575035.1 Avahi laniger
ATCCTTTAACTAATTCTATCTACCTGAACAAGTGGTTACAAAATCTTTCAAAGATTAACTTCTAAGTTCTAAGGTAAATTTATCACTTAACAGAGGGGTTAAACAGAGATATATTGGCTCCATATTTTCTTTATCAGGTTACTGTGAATGGAGACAGGTAGTCTGGAGTTTTAAACAAGAACTGTCCCTTAACTGCTTATCGCTGGGGTGGCTGTCTGTGGCTGTCGGTTCGGGGCAGGCACTCTTTCATCAGCTCTCATTCTGTAGTATTTAACAGATTCACTTTGCTTTACAAAGCAAATCCAATCCTTTAGGTCTGAGAAACGTGGCGCCTTGTGGGATACAGCCGCTAATGTCTTTCAGAGATGCCCTCCCACGGTACGACAGCATTTGATATGCAAACCAACACGTTCACATATTCCTTCAGGGTAAAGCTCTGCAAAACTCCTGAGACACATCCTGTCTGCAAATATATTTATATTAATTCATGGAGCAACAGTTTCTGCTTTAGGCTTCCCTTCCAGTAAATTGTATGTGGATATTGTTCCCAGTTGAGTAGCTTATACCATGTGCTGTGGATCAGATTACCAAGGACCTCATACAATGCCAGGGTGACCAGGGACACTTATTCCAAAGGAAACTTCTGAGTCCTTCCTTCTAGGGGAGCCTCCTCCTACACCTCCCTGGGTGCTGCCCAGATAAAGCCCCCACCTGCAGATTGAGTGGGGCAAGGAGAGATGTCCCTACTGGTGGTTCGTCTGCTGTGTCTGAACCTGTGAAGGTTGAAAACTACTGGAATGAGTTTAGGGGTCCAAAAAACAGGCAAGGACTGACCTTAGAAATGCTTTTTAAGGGGCAGAAAGTACTAAGACTCTGAGAAGAAAAAGGCCAAGACTAGTCAGGAAAGTCTGCATCTGCCTGCCTGACAAAAAATGAGAGCTTCTCAAATATTCAATCAACCCAGAAATAATTTACTGAGCCAATGAATGGCTCCTTCTCTTCCATGCCAGGCTAAGTCATCTATGCTGTCTAAGGTTTGTTGGACCAGTGGTTTCTGCCAACTAGAGCAATATTGCCTTTTAGGTTTTTTGTGGGGGGATTGGGGGGGGTGCTTCATGAATGAAGAATTTTTTGGGCTCTGCTCATAAAAGAGTTTCCTCTCCATTGGCAATAGTGTTGAGGTCTGTGGATGAGTGGTGTTCAGCTAATAATGAACCCATTGCACCATGCCAATTTTTTTTTTAAATTTCAGAATATCAAGGGAGTACAAATGCTTTGGTCACATGCCAATCTTAAAAAACAGAATTCTGTCCTCCTCCATGGTTTTCCATTCTTCCTGTGCCTTAGCCATGATCACGGCCTTGGGGGAGTGAGCCTTCCACAAGTATAAAGTCCCATGTGATAAGAGGCAAAGCCTCCTCCTCCTTTGCATTCAGTTCCTCCTCATCACTCTCCTCTATGACTCTGTCATCATCTGTACCCTTGACGCTATGACATTTACACTATGGGAATGTCCCCCTTGGGATGGGAGCTCCTCTATGGTTTCACTGGTCACTATTTATTGAAACTGGGTGCATTGAGCTGGCTCAAGGGGTCTGAGATCTCACCACGTCATATTTGCACTGGAGTAGCTAGCATACATGCAGACTATGCAATGGAGTCTAGTTTTAAGATCTGTTTGTTCCCTTATCTTTTTCCTTTTGTAGAAAGAACATTACATTCCACGGGTTCAGTGAAGACAAGGTCTAGTGAAGACAAGGTATAATCTGCCCTTTGTGGGGATAGCAGCAGGTAATTTGGAATTTTGTTGCTTGTATGGCAATTTCCTGAGACTCTGGGTAGTGGGTAGAGGCCTCACTTTCTTAGAAACCCCCCACTCCACCCATCCCAACCAGAATCTTGCTCAGGCCACCCCTTTCAGTATTAAATAGAAAAGAGCTTTTCTCGATGGGGAGGTTGAGGTGACAAAGACTTCGCCTGCATGTCAGGGTGATGGTGCTTGGGCTGCACTGGGATGAAGCACTGCTGTCCTGGGCTGGCTGTCTGATGAAGGGCTCAAGGAAATGGCCATGATAGGCCCTTGGGATATTTTCTACTCACCTGTTGCAGGTGCCTGGTAGGAGGTCCTGTTGACCACTAGGGGGTGTGTGTGTGTGTTTTCATGGCTTGTTTATTCTTCCTTATGCATGAATCCTGCAGACTTGTCAAAAATATGTTGACGATTCTTAAAAACAGGACCAATGAGTAAGCTCCACAATCCTGAGGGCTCACTATGTCATGTTTGCTGGGGACTAGTGTATACATGCAAACTCTATGATGGACTCTTGATGTAAGGAACATTGGTTTCTGTACCCCATCTCTTTTGTGAAAAGGACATTTTATTCTAGGTCTACTTGAAAAGTTTATTCTGCCTTGGGTCACTGTGGCAGCTTGTGGTTCATACCTTCATGGTGTGTCTGAGATGTTCCAGGACTTCCAGTTTCTGCTAGAGACCAAGGAGGTTGGAGCTTTTATCTGTGGGTCAGAGATGGGCATCCTGCTAACTCCTGGATGTTGCTGGTTATGTGTGGACCCTTGAGTTTGCGGGGCTGAATGTTCTGACTACCTGAGCCATTGGGGGTTCCAGGAAGCTGAGGATAACATGAAAATGGGTTGCAGGGACAGAGGGTCACGTGGCTTTTGCAGGGAGCCTTGCCCCTGCCTGTGTCTAGAGGAAAGTTGCTATCATGCAAAAGGGGAGGAGACTGAGGGAGAGTGGGTTCAGGAATGAAGTGTAGAGTTTGGTTTTGGGTTATTACACATCAGCATGGAGACGTTGAGACAGCTGTGTTTGTGTGTTTGTGTGAATCGTGACTGTAGTAAAAGGTTTGGAATAAATGAATAAATCTGGAAATCACGACAATGTAGATGGTATTTAAAGCCAAAGTAGAGGATGAGGTCAGCAAGGGGGTGAGTAACTGAAGAGAAACTGTAGTCCAACAACTAAGTCCTGGGTCAAGACTGATTCTGAGAGGTTTGGTAGAAAAACCCAAACCACTGAGAGAGAGACAAAGAAATCATAATGAGGTCAGAAAGAAAAGAAATTACAGGAGAATGTGGAGAGCTGGAAGCTAAACGAGAGAATCACTCAATGAAGAGTGAGGGATGGGCTGTGCCAGTGCAGCCAATAGAATAATGTTGCCGGAGTTGGGGGATGAAGATGTCCTAAAATTAGTGGTTGTGCAAGTGTGAGAATTTGCAAAGAATTAATGCATTTTATATGTATGTTAATTTAAGGACCCATGAATTATATTTTATCTAATCACTTTGAAAACATTAATAGATACTTATTTGATGCTTTCCTTATTTTCTTATTTTTTAAATCTCTATCCCTTTGGTCCCTGGTTTCCTTATATGTGTTTCGTTATTTTTCTCTCCTGCTGAAGGATGTCGTCAAACATCAAGTGGTCGTAGCTGGCCCACTCATATTTATGACTAGGTAGGAAGCAGCTGAGGGGAGCTCTGTGTGCCTGGGTGGCTGTGTGTCTTCACTGACTGCATCTCTCTGGGTTGATTAGGTGGAAATGCTCGTGGATCTGCAGGGCTTTGAATTGGGGAATTCCAGATCCCCACAAAAGCATGTTGCAGGATCCTGTGAACATGGGTGCCAGGATCCTGGAAGCTGAGCTGGGAAGGGGGAGGTGGGCTTAGTTTACAAGCTTCACATAAGGTTCTTATTTTCAGCAGGTGCCTTATCACCCTACCATACCTGTACCCTCTGCAGATTTTTGATGTGCTCCAAGTATATTTTTTTGAGTTTATAAAATTGTGTCCTATATTAATCATGTATTTCCCAATTTAATCCACTATATAATATGTCTATAATAAAATATGTTATTTCACTTTCTTTAATTTTTTGGCTAATGAAAATAAAGCAACTGTGAACTTTAGTTACATATCTTTTTTGGACTTTTTAAAGCTTGTATAAAAAGAAAACCTAGGATCAGAATGCTGGTTCACACAGAAGTTTTACGATTAAGTGCAAGAAATTGCAAGGATTTTCCTAAAATGTCTGTAACATTTTAACTTCCCATCATCAAAGTAGAAGCATTCTAATTGCTCCTTATTGTCAACACTTGTGGGATTTTTTGTTTTTCGTTTTCCCAGCAATTCTGGTGACTCTTATTGTTATTCACCACCTTAGAATTTTCTAGGCCTAGGCCTGGTCAAGGCCAAATGGACACTGGTGACATCACAAAGTCTTGGATGTCACAAAGGCTCCTCCCTGATAGGTGATGGGCTGGCCCCAGGGACATAGTGAGTGGGACTGAGCACTGGTATCTTGAGAAGCCCAGGTCAGCTGAAAAATCATCTGGGCTGATTAAAGCTCACCAAACACCATGTCCAGAAAAAGCAACACTGGAATCCTTCGAGCCATAGGAAGCAGATTCACTCCCTCTCGAACTCCCGGCCTCAAGCGATTCACCGCCTTGGCATCCAAGAGTACTAGGATTACAGGTGTGAGCCACTGCACCCGGCCAGATTCATTCCCTCTCTACAAGAACAGAGCTGCAGTTCTTTTATACATTTATTTATTTATTTATATTTTATTTTTTTATTTTTGAGACAGAGTCTTGCTCTGTTCTCCAGGGCTAGAGTGCCATGGCATCAGCCCAGCTCACAGCAACCTCAAACTCCTGGGCTCAAGGGATCCTCCTGTTTCAGCCTTCTGAGTAGCTGGAACCATAGGCACATGCCACCACACCCAGCTAATTTTTTCTATTTTAAGATATTTTCTATTTTATTCTATTTTTAGCAGACACAGAGTCTTGCTCTTGGTCAGACTGGCCTTGAACTCCTGACCTCAAGTAATCTTCCTGCCTCAGCCCACCAGAGTGCTAGGATTACGGTTGTGAGCCACCGCACCCAGCCTAAATGCCTGAGTGCTGGACCCAGTGCCTAAGCTTAACATGTGTTTTTCTTGCTGCCTCTTTTGTCATCATATTTGTTGTTTCAGTTATACTGTAACAGTTTATGGACACATACAGGATTTGTATAATTCCAGGTTTTGGGTGTATACTTAGGTATGAAAACACATGTCCTATTATGTTCAAAATGGAATACCATACATACTTAGACTTACTTGACATTCTCCTGGAGGAGTCGGTATTTATTCATGAACTGCTTACATCTGAATCTAAAACTATCAAGAAAGTCTTTTCCAGATGTCAAAGAAAATCAGAGCTGGATACTAAAGATGGTTGAGACAGATTTTATTCAGTAGTATTGCGATAAAGAAAAGAGACCTGAGTATGGAAGACAGATCAATTCTGAATACAGAAGATAGAGATGGTTATTTATAGCCCACAGGCAGAATAAGGGGTTGGGGGATATAGAGTTACTAAGAGGAAACCTCAAGCATAGGGGATTCTTGTTTAACAGACCTAGCAGGATTCCTGGACTTCAAAGACTTGTGAGGATGAACTTCATGACATACCAAGGTTGAGGAGACTATTGTAAAGTGAATTATCAGGATTCTTTCTAAAATGAGGCTATGTAGGTCCAGGACAGGGTCAAAAAAAGGAGTTCATCGCAGTGCATTTTCTAATTTCTGTGGCTTCTCTGGATAATTTTTTCTCTAATACCAAGTATATAAGTTTACATTTTCTGGACTGTTCCCATGTATTTTATTCTTTCGCTTCTCATATGATGGCTTAGGAAGACTGAATTGATGTTTTTTATAGGTAATCACATCATGCCATAATATTTTCTTTTGTTTACAAATTCAGGATTGTTTCTGCAAAGAAATCTCTATTCAGATTCAGATAGAGGGAAATGACATCTAAAGTCATGGGATATTTTAATGATTTGCGAACATGGCCTGTTCCCAGATATGGAAATTGGTGTCTGTTTATGCATGCTTGATTAATTTTCTATTCAATAAGTTTAAAGTGTATAACATGATGTTTTGATGTAAATATACATAGTGAAATTATTATTACAAGTGAATAATTAACATAACCAACATCTCACATAGTTACTTTTTCTCCATTTACAGCCATGAAATCTACCCTCTTAGAAAATTTCCAGGCTAGGCATGGTGACTCACGTCTGTAATCCTAGCACTCAGGGAGGCCAAGGTGGAAGGATCGCTTGAGGTCAGGAGTTGGAGACCAGCCTGAGCAAGAGCGAGACCCCCATCTCTACTAAAAATAAGAAAAAAAAAAAAAAGAAATTAGCCAGACAACTAAAAATAGAAAAAATTAGCTGGGCGTGGTGGCACACGCTTGTAGTCTCAGCTACTCGGGAGGCTGAGGCAGGAGGATTGCATGAGCCCAGGAGTTTGTGGTTGCTGTGAGCTAGGCTGATGCCACGGCACTCTAGTCTGGGCAACAGAGTGAGACAAATCGGATTACAACAAGTTAAAAAGCTTCTGCACAGCAAAGGAAACAATCAACAAAGTGAAGAGACCCCAAAGAATGGTAGAAAATATTTGCAAACTATCCATCTAACAAGGGATTAATAATCAGAATATATAAAGAGCTCAAACAACGCAATAGCAAAAAAAAATAATAATCCAATTAAAAATGGGCAAAAGATCTGAATAGGTATTTCTCAAAAGAATACACGCAAATGGTCACTAGGCATATGAAAAAATGCTCAACATCGTTAATCATCAGAGAAACGCAAATCAAAACCACGATATCATCTCAGCCCAGTTAAAATGACTTTTATCAAAAAGATAGGGAATAACAGATGCTGAGGAAAATGTGGAAAAGGGAGAACCCTCAAACACTGTTAATCAGAATGTAAATTAATACAGCCACTATGGAAAACAGTATGGAGATTCCTCAAAAATCTAAAAATAGAACTACACACTAGGTATATATCGAAAAGAAAGGAAATCAATATATCAAAGAGATATCTGCACTCCCATTCTAAGAGAATAATTTGAGTGTTCCTAGCAAAAAGAAAAGATAAATATTTAAAGGTGATGAATATAGCAATTATCCTGATTTGATCTTTACAAGTTATATAAATATATCAAAATATCACATCTATCCCGAAAATATGTATATCTATTATATATCAATAAAAAATGAGAAATAGATAAAAATCCAAAAAAACTTCCATGAACTCTGAACACAAATATGGCCCATTGTTTTTCTTTATTATTATTTTTCTTTCAATTCATAGCCTCCCACTTGCAGTATTAAGAGAACGTCCAGCGTTTTCATTTGGAGGGCCTCTTTCCCCTGAATGATCTCCAAATTTCAGGCTCCAAAAATAAGTTCCTATCAGTTTGCACACCCAACCAAGAAAGCACCCGAGTCTAAGTCCACGCCTGCCATTTTTCTCAGTGCCACGAGAGGGCGCCATTGAAAAATGGTCCTTCACGGGATAAGCACCGGGCGGTCACTGTGACGAGAACTAACGGTTCCAGACCCAGGCCACGACGGTCCTTCCAAGGAGACAGACAGCCCTCTCCTCTTTTTCGTGGCAACTGCGTCTCAGCGAGCCCTGGGTTCGGTTTCTTCTTAGTGACCGATCTTCGTTCTCAAGTCTTCCAGTCCGAAAAGCACCCATCTCCGTTAGCGAGCCTGCAGCCCAACTACTCTGGCAGAATTTGTTCCGGCGTGAGGTTCTTGATGCTCAGTGCTCCCTCTTCCTCCTCTTCCCATTTCCTTAGCGTCAGTCTTTACTCAGCAAAAACGAGACACGCGTAATTGATCTGGCGCTTCCCAGCTGCGCGCTCCGCGCCTCCCGCCGAGACTCGAGAGCCTCCTCCGTTTTCCCTCTCGGTGGCGACCAGGGCAATTCCCAGCGCTTCTTTCTCTGGGACAGCGCGGGCAGGAGAGTCGAGGGCGACCCAGGTTTAACTTCCGGAAGGGCCTCCCACTGCACGTACCTCGCGAATGAGCCGCGCAGCAGTGAAACAGGGTGGACCCTCTCTGTGCCTGCGTGACACTGCCGATTCCCGGCTGGAGGCCACGTTTGAAGCCCGTGGATCCCATTTAACTCCGCCACCCTCTCAGAATACCCTGGAATCCTTCTCCTTCTGGTGTCTCCGGCCTTCTAATCACTTAGAGGTGCCTCTTCAGTGAGGGCGCTCCTCCGACTGTGGTTGTGGCCACCTCCGAACATCCGAAAGCCTTCCTCGTACGTCCTCCGGGAACCGCTAGCAGAAAAGCTGGACAAGATTCAGCGGGAAAGAAAGGAGACGCGCTCTGTCCAGGGTCGCCAGACCGCTGCAGGGCCCTGGTAGAGCGAGACCAGGGTGATGGGCTAGAACTGCCTCCTTTTGCCCTCCAAAACACTCAAGCTCCTGCAAGGACAAAAGCGGAGCCCACTCTGGGACATAAGGATTAGTGAGCCTGACAGTGAGACGGCCCTGCCAAGAGAAAATGTTCCCTGAGGGAACAGCGCCTTCTCATGCGCTCTGGGGCCTGAAGAGACGCAGCCCGGTGTGGGACACTGAATCAGGACAGAACGGAAGGCGTCCTTGAGCCACACTGGTATCAGGAGACGTTAAGGGACTGTAGGAAAAAGAGTGTCAGGGAGAAAGAACCGCATCTCCATTAACTGAAAAGTGTTGCTGTCTAGGCAGGGGTTAGCTTTGGATACCAACGACTCAGTTATTTGGCTGGAAAAATACACAAGGAGGCTTATTAGAAAACTCTAGAGTAATAACAAAGGGAGAAACAGCCTCAGCATCTGCATGTCAGTAAAATATAAATTTTAGTATTATCTGACTTATCAAAAGACATTTCTGCCTACTTCCTAGTTATATAGGATGAGTTTATGAGAATTTGGATCATAGAATAATCTGAATGTCCTATCAGAATGGGAACAGATGCAAGTGCTGACAGTTCTTCGTGAAAAATTGGAAATTGTTGTTAATATTATTCCAAAGTCCTATTTGAAATCAGTGCAATTACAGCCTCTTGAGACCATCCTCCTGATTCTGGCCCTGAACCAGATTTGTCCAGACCAGGGGTGGGGAACCTAAGGCCCTAAGGCCACATGTGGCTTTCTAGGTCCTTAAGTGCAGCCTTTTGACTGAATCCAAATTTTACAAACAAATCCTTTTATTTTTATTAATACATTTTTGTTCATATTTTTATTTTTTTATATTTTTTATACTTTTTTATTTTTTTATACTTTATATTTTTTAATTTTAAAATGAACATATTTAAAATAGCAAAGAATAAAATAGTTTCAACCAAATAATCCTCCCAAACTGATCAGTCCAATTAAAACATTAATAAGCTGTAACGGCTAAATTGACAGCTGCCATGCTCACGATTTAGTTCTAACTTCTCCCACCTGACTGGCTGGTTGGTGAGATTTTATGGGAGTTGAGTATGCCAGTCAGCTTTTGCCAATGGTGCACTGTGTTTGTGTTTGAAGTGGAATTTGCGAATTGCACAGCCCGACAGTATTTTTTCTGTCTGCTTAACAGCCCATCATGTCAAAGAAGACCAAGAGAATGATGAAGGCAGAAAACAGATATTTTAATGAGGATTAGGAATTGCAATATTATCCTGTTTCTGAGAAAGATAAGAGGATTCGCTTGTTTTGTGATACTGTAATATCAACATTAAAGAAATTCAATGCTCACCAGCATTATAACACTCATAACGACTACAAATATTTTAAATTAGAGGGAGAGACACAAAAGGTCCTACTGCAGAAATTAAAAGATCAAAAGCAAAAGCAAAGACAATTCTTTCAAGCAGCAGTAAGACATGAAAATAAGCCACTGAAGCAACTTATAAAGTAGCTTATATACTCGGGGGAAAAGGGAAGCAATTCAGTGATGTAGAAATTGTTAAAGAATAAATTGTCGAAGTTGTAGGATGCTTAGTTAGACCTGATCACATTTCAAAGTACAAACAACTGCCTCTTTCAAGGAGAACCATAACTGATCGGCAGCATGAATTAGCCTTCAACTTCCCAGAACAACTTCATGCAACACTTCAGAAGGAAAATTTATATTATTCCATCACTTTGGATGAATCAACTGATACTGCTGATTTGGCACAGGTTTTTTACTTCCTCAGGGTCATAACAGAAGATTTTTTTTGCTGTGAAGAGTTACTTGCTTTGGGCACTCTTGAGAACAGAACATAGGGAATAGATACCTTTATCAACTTGCAAGGCAAATGTCGTGAAGTTGGATTGAATTTGGTAAATTTAGTGAGTGT
>CAUYSK010115941.1:0-16453 GCA_963575035.1 Avahi laniger
TTCTCACATTGCCTACTGGAGAGGGTGCTCCCCTAGGATGGATGACTAATCCCCTTTTGTGGGCTTTTTTTTTTTTTTTTTTTGGTTTTTTTTTTTTGCAAAATTATAATTGGGTTTCCAGTTTACTGTGGGAAGTTAAAAAAAAATTTTAATTAAAAAATTAGCCCATTTTTTAACAGTTAGTTATTTTTAAAATAAATGAATGGTAAAAAAAGGGCCACTGCTGGAATTAAAAATTTTTTTTAAATTTACACAGTAAAATGGAAACCTAATTAGCATTTTGGCAAAAAAAAAAAGAAAAAAAAAAAAAAAAAAAAAAAAGCCCACAAAAGGGGATTAGTCATCCATCCTAGGGGAGCACCCTCTCCAGTAGGCAATGTGAGAAATTGAGCAAACGTGGTCTCTGAATCAGACTCATCCAGGTTTGTGTGGTAGGTTCATGAGTAGGTGGATCAGACTGAACAGATGTCAAGGTTCCATTTTCAATAGAAATTGTAACATCAGCTTCACAAGAGTTGAGATGGAGATTCCACACTATAAATCCCTAGTAAAGTTCCTTCCACTCTGCCACTGTTGAAAGCCTATAAATGGTTTTCAAAATTTTTTTTCATTATTACCGACATAATTACCACCACCATCATCATCATCACCATGTATGGGTGAACTCTAAAGCTTTTCCTCATCCTCCAGGATGGGGGGAAGGACATGTTAAATTCAGACATATAAGCATGGATAAACATTCTCCTCTTCAACTTTCACTAATAAGATGGGATATGTATTTCTTAATGAACCATATTTATTAACACTTTTAAGAAAAGGATCATGCTATGGTTATAAAACATAGCCAAAAAAGAAGGCTTTGGCTTTGTTCTGAATTAAAAGATTCATCATCAGCCATGTTAATTACCTAACAGTCTTTCTTTTATTTTAATATATTTTATTTTTTCAAAGTATTTAATGCTTTGTTTATAAGATTTAATCAAATTTTCCTAAGAATTCATTCACCTTGTTTCAAATTACTTTTTTTTTCTTTCTTTTTTTTTTTATTTAATTATTTGCTTCCTTTTTCTCTTTGATGACCCTGGCTTCTTCCTTCAGCATACCTGTAGCACGTATGTTAAAACCTAGGGTATTCAAGACACTTCTTTCAGTTCTGAGTAAACAGTGATGACTAAGTCAGCATTCCTGCATTTAGATAATTACAACAATGGGAGAAGTATCTTTGTAAAAGAAAATTCAAATAAATACGAAAATGTTTTGACACAGAGTAATAATGTTTTGCCAGTCCTGCAGGGGGCGTCTTCCCTGGGGGTAGTTTAGAAAAGTTTAAAAATCTCAGATGACCTTAGGTGTTAAGAAGCAAGTGGAATTTCACACCAGTGGCTGATTGTCATTTCCTTCCCTTCCTCTATTCTCCTTCATTTCCTTTCTTTTACAAATAAAGTCTATTTTCTTATAATTGTAAAAGCAGTATGTGCAGGAATTAGGAAAATAGAGCAAAACAAAAGAAAAACAAATAGCAACCATAACTTTGCTGAAAAAAAAAAAAGAACTTTAGAAGAATTCAATTGAACAGAGTTTAATTGAGCAAAGAGCAATTAGTCAATTGGGCAGCCCTCAAAACCAGAAGTGGTTCAGAGGCAAGGTGGGCAGGCAGCATTTATAGAAAAAGGAACTGAGGTACAGAGTGAGTTCCTCTGGTTACAATTTGATGTTTACCTTATTTGAATATGGACTGCTCAGTTGGCAGCCTGTGATTGGCTGAAGCTCAGCTGCTATGATTGGCTGAAACTTAGCTGGTTGTTACAAAAAACTCTTTGTTTACCCATAAAGTCAGGTTGCAATTCATTACTTAGGGACTCAAGCTAAGAAGGCATCCTCAGGCCAAGTTTATCATAGTTTAATTTAACAACTTCTCTTCCCTGCCTTCCCCTCCTCTACCCTTCTTTCCCTTCTTTTTCATTTCCCCCATTTCCTTTACTTTTCTTCTTTTCTTCCTTCCTCTTTCTTTTCTCTCATTTCTCCTTCTTCGGTTTTTTTTCTTTTCCTGTTTCTTCTCTTTCTGTTTCTTTTCCTTCTAAGAGATATTTTTAGATTTCTCTGTATTCTTGGAATTCTCAAGAAGAGGTGCTAGGCATGAGTCTTTGTCCTTCATGTTTTGACCCTCCATCAACGCTGTCATTCTGGAAACTAACGAGTTTCTTCTGCTAAACAAAATTTTCTTCCATAGTATCATTCTTTAATTGTTCCTTCCCACATTTATTATTATTATTGTTATTGTTATTATTTTGCATTTGAGTACCCATTACACAGATATTAAAAAATATAAATCTCTCTTTCTTGTCTCTTAGCTTCCCTTTCATTTAGATCTAGTCACTCTTTTATTTAATTCCCCTCTAGAAACCCCTCTCCCCTTTTATAGGGGAGGAGGGACACAATAATTTCAAATTTTAAAAATGCTTTCTTACAGTTTTGTTGTTCTTCTTGTATGGTGGCCTATGTTTTCTTTATGAATGCACTAGTCTATTAAATTACTCTTAGTTTATTAATTACTTTTAAATCTATGTGTATAGTTATATCTGTATTCAGGTAGAAGTCAGACTACAGTCGATGTGTGAGTGAGTAGAGTGTTTAACTGGACAGGCTTTCATTTAGGGTTAGTGTTTGCCATTTGTTTTCTGCTGCTCTCCCCACCACACACACAACCATAATTCCCACCATTGGCACTATTTACAAAATGGCACTTTTTCTCTGCTAGTGTGCACCAGCATCTTACTGTATGTTCTTCCTTGACATATTCCTCTTTGGAACAATCGCCATCCTTTAAAATATATTATTTGTATTTCTTCTGTGGAAGGTAGAACTACTTCCAGATTTACCTTCTCTTTTACATGCACCTTAGCAGGGTCTTTCTCGGGCAGAAGACTCACAGTAAGTTTTTAATTTTGTTTTTGATTTAACAGCTTAGTCTCACTTATAAAAGTGATAGGTTTCCTGCACTAAGATGAATCAGTTATAATGATAAAAGAACAAATAAAAAATTACTAATTGAAAATCAGCCTCTTTTCTGCCTTTGGGAAAGGCTTAATTGACTTATACAGAGCCATTTGTAGGCTTTCTTGATGAGAGCACTACTATGGGAATTTATGGGGGCTACAGCTTTCCCTCACATCATTTAGTTGTATCCTAATTTACTTAGTTCATGAAGACGTTTCAAAGAGCATTATATATGACTGGTGGCATTTTTTTACTAGAGTATAAATATCATTTATTTTCTCTTCAATATGTGCTTTCAAACAACTCTTCTACCTGATCAAATTATCTTTAGTTTTGAATAAGCAAATAAGCAAATATATAAATATATATATATACACATATGTATTTTTTCTTCTATTAAATATTCACGCTTTTATCCCATGACATGGAGATACAGGCATAGCACCATTAGAGGTCTTATTCCCAGAAAAGTTCATAAGATGATGAGCAAATAAATTTAATTACCTAATTAATTAGAAACCTAAACTAATTAATTTAATGCCTAAAATATACTTTAATAGGAGCTCTAAAATATAATGACTCTGGTCAGAGTTTCTTATTTAATTGTTCTAGAGTTTAGTGTGGGTGTCAGAATTATGAAAAATGCCCCCAGATAAGATCAGAAATTGACCAAAGGCCACAGGAAATAAGAGAGGGATGAGACAATCAGGGAAAGCTTTGATGGAGGAAGGGTGGCCTGAACTGGAGCTGCAGGATGACTTTCATAAGGAGACAAACAGAAAAAATAATATTCTTGGTCCAAGTGCCAAAAAAGTTAAGGTCTTCCAGTTTGGGGGATGGATGAATTACCAAGAAAGAATGTGTGATGGCTTATACTGAGTTCTTCTCTTCCCTTCTTCTCATACCCTATTACCTTCACTTGTTGTTGCTATTTTTTTTTCCTCTCTCTCTCTGTTTTATTCCCTTTTCTCTAAGTATTCACTGGACACTTACTCTAGTGCAGGTGTTATTCTAGATACTAGGGACACTGAAATAAATAAAGTATGATTTCACCATACTCAAGGTGCTATTCTCTAGTAGTGAAATATACTGCAGCACAGTCTCTATAACACAGCCCCACCTGTTTTTCCTGGGAGTCGCCCCTCTTAGCACATCCATAGAGCATGGCGACCCCACTCCACTTTTTCCACAACTAGCAAAATCCAATGGCTCTACCACATTTATATAGAGCTTGCTCATCCATGTGGCCTTCACCTCCATGTGGGTTACTGGCTCTAGGACGGCAGTTTTAGAGGTGGTGCCATGGAGAATCTTGCCAGGGTGCTTACAGAGCCATTATATGGCTCCATTGAGATCTCTTTCCAGAGCTTTAAGTCCCCCACTCAAGTTACCTTCAGAAGTGGGAAGGGTGAGTCAAAACAATCTTTCACTAGTCAAGGGGAAAAAATAAATGTTCCTGGAAAACCTGAGAATTGGAGCCAAAGAGAACAAACACCTACAAACCACTCATTTTAAAGTATAAAGATGCAGGGACTAGATACAAGAGGGGACTCATACTAGGAACACCGTGATCATTAATAATAAAGCCAAGGCATGTATCTGGGCATTCCAGTATTAATCCAATACTGTTTGACTTTACTGAAAGAATCAGAGATAAAAAGCCCATTTTGAAGCTTAAAGAAAAGGTAGAGGGAGAGGGAGGAAAGGTTATATTCAGCAGTTATATGCATGTTAAGCTTATGAATGACCTAGGACAGAACACAGGTATCGAACTGAGAAAAGCATTTCCATCACCCTAATATAAGGTGCTTTGATTTTTCCAAAATCATTTCACAATGTTTTTTTTTTTCTTTTTTAAAGTGTCTGTTTCTTCCATATCACTTAAAGGAAAATTGAGACCATACAGTGGGAGAGAGAGAGAAATAGAACAATTTTCAATGTTTTTGTAGTTTAGATTCTTAAGTCACTAAGACAGTTAATCCTCATTAGCTCCACGTATTTAGGTAATTTGGAGTGAGTTCAACAGTTCTTGTTATCAACAACCAGGCTGTCCTATTTCTTTAGTTTATTAGGTGACTCCCCTTATAACTTGGGTAACCAGAACAACAGATATCTCTCTGACCATCTGACTAGAATTCTTGACATCAGGTGATAAATACAGTCATTTGAAGAATAAAGCAAGGGTTAAATCACTCAAACTTGGGATTTCCTCTCTTACCTAAATATTTCAAAAACTTTGGGAGCATGTTTTTTTTTTTTTAGCTGATGTAGCCACATAATTGCTCCAATTCTTCACATGATGAGTGTGAAATATTACCTTGTAATTCTTACACTAATTTGTCTTATTGCTGAACTAACATTCAAATACTTCTTAAAGTGTGAGGTAGACAGTGTGGCATCAGCAGGTTAAATTAAAATGCAATTTAAAAAGTAATAGTTCTCATTCTGACAGGAGCAGTGTAACAGAGATGGTACCGTACGAGAGCATTCATTTTTTAAGGGAATTAGAAAAACGACTTCTACTTCTCTAACAATCCTACTGCATAAGTCTTTACCACATTGCTAAACATTGCTTTAGCTTTCCACTTTAATAGTGGCAAACTCCGAGGTCTGACATGAAATAGGCTATTTCATCTGAGATGGTTTAAGCCGGCCCAAGGAGTGACAGAAGAATACAGCAAGCAGTCAGTGCTAATGACAGCATACCATTTTTATAGACTAAAGGTCAGGCAATGAATTTCAATTATAGAGTGTCAAGATGCCCAAATGCAGGTACCTGATAACAAGTCAGAAGCTCCTAGTTCCTGCAAGCCTTCTGTAGAATTTCAATAAAGCTCTTAGCCCTTAGCACAGCCTTTTTTTATGCTGTTTTTTTTTCCTTTGCCATAAGCCAAGAGATGTAATCTTTTCTGAGCAACTCCATCTATAGCACCCTTCAGCCAGTGTGTCGCAATAGCTAAATGAAGCATGCCTTTCTAACATATGGGCTTCCCCTGTGGCTCATCTCCCAATGTGTTTGGGAGTGACACAGAGAGTAGGCATAGATTTTCATCAGCACCATTTAAATGGAGATTTCCAAAAATGTATTATGGGTTCAGCAATAGCAAAGGCTCCATGATGACCTGATAAGGCCATTTTCCTGCCAAGTATTTGAACAGGTTGGAGGAAAAAAAGTAATCGTAAGGGACCACACTACTCACTTCACATGGAACAAGTGAAGATTTATGCTAACAAAGTAGTAAATATCACTGATTCTATTAAGTTCTCTTCCTGTATTGCTTGGGGAAACGGTTAGGAAAGGCAAAATGAGAACAATCAATATATTCCATCTTTTTTATGTGCAAATAAATGATAAATGGGTTGAGTTTTCCATCCATTTCATTTAGCGTTTTTTATTCTAATATGCCCAAAAGACAACTTCTGATTTTCCTCTCCAAACTTGGTCTACCTGCAGTGTTTCTCAACTCAGTCATTGGCAGCTCCTTTTAGATGCTAGGGCCAAAAGAATTGGATTCCTTCTTGTTTTACCTTTTTCCTCTTGTATCTCACAGACTCTTCAGCAGGGAATCCTGTTGACTCTGGCTTCAAAGCGAAGTATCCCAAGAATGGAAAAATAAGCACCACATGTACTCACCAGCAAATTTGTTTCACTGATCAACACCTAAGAGCACATGTGAGAATAACTTCTATTGGGTGTGGGCAGATGGGAGGAGGGAGGAGGGGTGGGTATATGCATACATAATGAGTGCAATGCGCATCATCTGGGGGATGGACATGCTTCAAGCTCTGACTTGGGGGGGAGGGGGGCAAGGGCAACATACGTAACCTAAACATCTGTATCCTCATAATATGCTGAAATTAAAAAAAAAAGATAAAATAAAATAAAATAAAAAATAGGACAGGAAAAAAAAAGTAACCAGAACCAAACG
The DNA here is from genome assembly GCA_963575035.1 of Avahi laniger. Classification (NCBI taxonomy): domain Eukaryota; kingdom Metazoa; phylum Chordata; class Mammalia; order Primates; family Indriidae; genus Avahi; species Avahi laniger. Next base: position 6,927 of record CAUYSK010115941.1, read on the forward strand.
ATTTACTCCCCCTTCCCTGCCACATCACAGTTCCAAACACCAGGTGGAGATGCATGGATTTCTGCAACTCACCACCCCACGGGCCTTTCTCCTTCATTCTTGCCCCATCCCCTCCCCCCGCATCTCTTTTCAACACAGCTAACTGGATGATTCTTTTAACATTTAATAAAATCACATTGTCCCTTTGTTCAAAATCTTACATCTTCCTATTTCACTTACAAAAACAGCCAGTCTTTAGGGGGCACTACCCGGCCCTATCTGAGCTGGCCCCCTGTTCCCATGGGAATCTCACCTTCTAGCCTTCATCTCCCACCCACTTTGCTCCAGCCACTAGCATCTTGGTTGCCTCTCAGGAACCTTGCATGATTATTTCTGTCCACTAGATATCCTCATTGTTTTTTAATCACTTCCCTTCATTGAAGGATTGCCACAACTCAAACATCACCGTCTTCATGAGCTGACACTAAAAATGCCTATTAAAAATGTCACCCAGCCTCCACCCTCACCCCCCTTATGGCCAAAGCCTGCGTTATGCCTCTATTTTTCCCTGGTGTACTTAACATATCCTAACATACTTCATTATTTGCTTATTTTTGTATTTATTTTGATACTAGCTGCTTTCCTTTGTTAGAATGCAAGCACCCCAAGGGCAGGAATTTATTTTGTTTAATGACGTATTCCAAGCACTAAGAACACTGCCTGTTATAAGGTAGTCACTCAAATGTTTGTTCAATACATGAAATAGCACTCTTCTCCATCCCTACCCACTTAACTATCCAGAAACATGTTTATTCCTTAACAGAACTAACCTTAATATTTTGAGCACATCAATCTGATTAAATTAGACTAATGAGGATGCCACCATAATTCTATATTCCTATAGTCTTCATGTGGAGGAAAAGTACTGATCTGGGCACAAGATCTGAACTGGGCTTTGTCTTGAGCTAACAGCATACACATGGCCAATCCTTTCCCCAGCTGGATCCTGCTTCCATTATCCATAAAAAGGAGGTAACTGAACTATGTAATCTCTGTTATCTAAATGAAATGAATATACATTTAAAATAGTATATGCCTATGATTCACAGCAGCCTATCAGAAAAGACAAGTAGAAACTGTAATGTTCATTTTTATTTTACTTTTTATTTAATTTTTTAATTTTTTAAATTTTTGAGACAGGGTCTTGCTCTATTGCCCGGGCTAGAGTGCTATGGCATCATCATAGCTCACTGCAACCTCAAACTCCTGGGCTCTAGAGATATTCCTGCCTCAGCTCCTGAGCAGCTGGGACTATAGGTACACTCCACCATGCTTGGCTAATTTTTGTACTTTTTGTAGAGACAGAGTCTCACTCTTGCTCAGGCTGGTCTCCAACTCCTGACCTCAAGAGATCCTCTTTCTTCAGCCTCCCAAACTGCTAGGATTACAGGTGTGAGCCACCGCACACAGCCTCATTTTTAAAAAAGTGATGTAATTTGCTCAAGGTCACAAAAATATATCGTGCCTCTAATTCCAGATATATGGACTTTCTCTGGTGTAAAGTGATGATACTGTCATGTCCAACAATTGTGTTCAACAATTAATGTTCTCATTGTATTCTGACAGTCTTATGTCTGTAGAGTTTTTATGGAATGTCACATATTTTGAATTAAAAACTGTAGACACTATGGATGACATTATCTATTCCACTATGGATGACTATCTAAATTTCTTTTCCTAGCTGGCAGACAGGGTACAAGTTAATTATCATGATGCTGTTGTAGGTTAGTTTTGGCTTTATTCAGGCTGGTCAATTTCCATTTCCTCCCTACTTTTAGGGTAGGTTTTAGTTCTCAGGTCCTTTTTATATTTGCAGAGCTCGCACTCCAACCTTCATCTTCTTATCCACATATGAATGCTAAAATTTCTGTTTAGTTCTCTAGTCTTCCAGATGCTGGTTTATTCTGGGTTTCTTGGTCTTGCCTCGCTCTAGCTCAGCTTTGGAATTGGCCAATTCCTCCAGGAAATATTACACATACAGAATTTTTGGCTCACTTCATTCCAGTTCTCTCCTATAAAAGATGTTTGTAACTATAATGTCAGTTCCTTTGGCATTTTAGGACTCTGTTCTCCGTTTCCTCACTAAACAAGAGTCATCTTCCTCCTTGGATTTTATTTCACTTTGCTGTAAACTGGCATAAAATCTTCAAGGAAAAGATGTGGTCAATGTACAGCTTGTGTCCATATATTTATCTATTCTTAAAATTTCGGCCCCCAAGTCCTGTCTGCTGTGTTTGTTCTATGACATGGTAGGTAGATTTATTCCAATAGAAATTACTTCTTCCTGGCCAGCTCTGGTAATCTAGTTCTTCCTAATTTCATTCTTCTACCTGTTAGTGATGTTTACCTCTCTCTTTTAATGGCTTTTACCATTAGGTTCTTAGGTATTAAATGTCCAATTTCCTTAAGTACTAAGTTTGACAGTTGATATCACTGACATTTCACTTTGACATTTCTTGTTTTATTTTTATTGTGAAGGTACATCCTTATTCTTTCAAACACATGGTTTGGCTTGTGGTTAACTTTCAAAAAAGTTTTTTATAGCAATTTTTGTGAAACCATGGATAAGTAAAAAATTTGTGTTATTTTTGAATATGAGTTCTGTCGTGGAACCAATGCTGCACAGACAGCTTGAAATATCAACAAAGGGTTTGGGAAGGATGTGGCTAATGAATGCACAGTACGTTGATGGTCTGAGAAGTTCTGTTCTGATGATTTTAATCTTGTAAATGAGTCACATGGGCGACCTGAGACCAAGGTGCATAATGATGAGCTGAAAGCTATAGTGGAAGCGAATCCATATCAACCTACGTGTGAATTAGCAGCAAGGTTTGATGTTACTAGTCCAAAAATATTGGACTATTTGAAACAAATTGGCAAGGTAAAGAAGCTGGCTAGATTGGTTCCGCAGGAATCAAACTAGCGTCAGAAGAGAAATCGTCTGAAAGCTTGCCTTTCTTTGCTGTAACAACAGAAAGGCAAAACATTTCTACACCTTATTGTTACGCATGATAACAAATAGGATTTTTTTGACAATCACAAGCATTCGGCACAATGGATGGACAAAGATGAAGTACCAAAACATAGTCCAAAACTGAATATTCATCAAATAAAGCTAATGGTGTCTGTTTGGTGGTCCAGTGCTGGTATTATCCATTACAGCTTCATGAAACCTGGTCAATTGATCTCAGTGGATGTCTACTGCAACCAATTGGAAATTGAAATGACAAGGATGCTCATGATAAAGCAGCTGAGATTGGTTAATAGAGACAGGCCAATTCCCTTGCAAGATAATGCTTGCTTGATCACATGTCACACAAACAATGCTGCTCAAGGTACAGAGGCTGGACTTGAAAACTCTCTGTCATTCACCATATTCACCAGACCTTGCACCAACTGACTACCACTTCTTCCAGGCTTTAGATCACTTCTTGCAAGGAAAAATATTCAATACTCAGCAAGCTGCAGAAAATGTCTTTCATGATTTCGTCGCCACTGGCTCTCTAGGCTGTTGGCATAAACAAGCTATTGTTAAGATGGCAAAACTGTGTTGATAGTTTGAGCACATACTTGATTAATTGTTGTGCTTTTTGTTTGAGATACAATAAACTACACTTTTGATTTGAAATTGGACATTTCATATTTGATGACTTAATATTTGTGCCCCTGTTCTTTTCTCACTCCACTTTAGAAACCGTGCTTATCAAAGAACTTTGAGATTAAATCTGTTTCATAGACCCTTCAAACCAACTCTGTGAGCCTAACTTCCCTGCTTAACCTACCTCGATGTTACTTTATTGTCCAATAAGCAAGTTAAGTCATGAAACATAACAACACAAAACAAACCAACAACGAGCTCTTTCATTTCCATTTGGTCCTTTTTTGAAAAGTGTCTTCTTATAGAATCCTGCTTGCTGCCTCATATTTTCAATATTATTTCTGAGATTTTAACATCTAATTCCTACTGGAGGTGCAATAGCAAATTTTAACAATGAGTCTGGCATTGTGTAATCAATTTGCATGCATTTGCAATCTTATCTGAATATCAATGTTTGAATTTCACTATTATTAGCATTTTTTAGTGTCCTGGGTTTCTAAAGGCAAAATGTCTTTATAATTATTAATATCTAGCATATTTCCTAGTTTCCTATATAACGTTGGCATTTAAAAGCTCAAAGCCCTATTCTATGTTCAATTGAAACATCTATTGTCAGTCCAAATTTGTGTATAAATATTTTATCTTTCTTCTCAAGTTGTTACATAACTCTTATTTTTTACACTCATTTAGTATTTTCATTGATTATACGTTTTAATGAGATTTCTATTTATGGTACTTTTTATGAACTGAACTATATATAACAATAAATAAGTTCAAAAATGAATAACTTAAAAGCTGAAAATTCCAAAGCACTTGAGAATTTTGTTATAGAATTTCTTACTTAATTTTTTGGCTGGCCAAATACAAATGGTACCCACAATATGCAGCTCTGATGTTGTACAAAAATAAAATGATCATCTGCGAATATTGTACCCAAAGTAATTATTAACTAGTAGCTCTTGCTTTTCCCCCTGGTTTCTACATGACTTTGTTATTCATATTTTTCTTTGCAATTTGGCTTGCTTTATGTCCTCTGGAATCTGGTATTTTGTTCTTTCATTTCCATAATTTCAATCTAGCTTGCACAGTCTCCAAAATTCATGCTTGTAAATCGTGTGAGCATAACTTTTGTGAATCTTTCGATGTATTTACTATTAAATTATTTCAAAGGGACCATAAGTAACTCTTTTTGTTCTTCTACATTGTTTATTTTAAATGTTCTCAAGTAAAGTAGTTCCTAGGCTTAAACATTTTCCATGAATAATCTTAGGCATATAAACATTTGAATATTTGTTTTTAATGTCAAATAATTTATATATTTTAGTGTAGGTGGTTAAATATCCTTTTAAAGGACAATTGTAAGCTTGGATAAAAGTTGTACTGTAAATGACTTGATATTTCTCTCAGATTTTTGAGAAATAACCTGACAGCTACAATTGACATGGCTAGTCCTACCTATATCTTGGATTTTGGAATTTAAGTTTTACTTTGGTCCAAGGCTTAGAAAAACATTGTGTAATAGTAAAAGTGGTCTCCTAGATATTCCAAATCTATTTCTAGGAATATAATACAATATATAAGCCTCTTCATTAATGAAAAATTTGCAAGATGTTATTCTGAGAAAAACTGGGGCTTAAATTAGGAGGATCTCTGCTATCTGCTACAGAATAAAAATTGGAAGATTTACAGGGAATTTTAATTTATTCAATTGAAAAATTTTCTGGTCTGTGATGATTGATTGAAAACTACAGTGTTTTAGCTACAACTATCTGACCGAAACCCTAAAATTAAAATTAAGAAAATTAGTCCCTCTTGTTCTAGTCAGCCATGCACCATTCATGATCATGTAAAGGGCAATTTCTTCATTTTTTTTTGTTGATTGAATAATATAGATTTTCCTTTTAAAGTATCACATGAAGTAGTTCTGTTAAGTGGAAGGCTAACTCATACTGCTGATCAGTTACAGTTCTCTTTGAAAGAGGCAGTGGTTTGTACTTTGAAATGTTATCAGGGTCTAAGCATCCTATAATTTCAACAATGCATTCTTTCACAATTTCTACATCACTGAATGGCTTCCTTATTTTCCCGAATATATAAGCTAAAGTTGCTTCAGTGGCATTATTTGCATGTCTTATTGCTGCTTGAAAGAATTGTCTTTGCTTTTGCTTTTCATCTTTTAATTTCTACAATACAACCTCCATGTCTCTCCTTGTAATTTAAAATATCTGGGGTACTTATGAGTGTTATAATGCTGATGAGCATTGAATTTCTTTAATGTTGATATTGCAGTATCACAAAGCAAGCAAATCATCTTATCTTTGGCAGAAACAAGATAATATTGCAATTTCCAATCCTCATTAAAAAATCTGTTTTCTTCCTTCAGCATTCTCTTGGTTTTGTTTGACATGATGGGCTGATAAACAGACAGAATTAAAAAATACTATTGAGCTGTGCAACTATTCACAAATTCCACCTCAAGCAGAAACACAGGACACCAGTGTCAAAAGCTGTTAACACGGTCACGTACTCAACCCCCATAAACTCTAATCAACCAGTCTTGGGCAGTAGTGGCGTCAGTCAGGTGGGGGAAGTTAGAACTGAATCCTGAGCGTAGCAGCTGTCAATTTAGCCCTTATGGCTTACTGATGTTCTAACTGTGTCATTCACTCTGGGAGGGTTATTTCAGTGAAACTTATTTTATACTTCGACGTTTTTTAATTTTTTTTTTTTTGAGACAGTGTCTCACTTTTTCGCCCTGTGTAGAGTGCAGTGGCATCACGATCATCCTAGCTCACTGCAATTTCAAACTCCTGGGCTCAAAGGATTCTCTTGCCTCAGCCTCCCAAGTAGCTGGGACTACAGGGGCACATCATGACAGCTGGCTGATTTTTCTATTTTAGTAGAGACAGGGTCTCGCTGTTGCTCAGGCTAGTGTGGAACTTTTCAGCTAAAGTGATCCTCCAACCTGGGTCTCCCAAAGTGCTAGGATTACAGGCATGAACCATCACACTTAGCTATTCTTTGATATTTTAAATATGATCGTTTAAAAAATAAAATATATATATGATGAACAAAAATGTATTAATAAAAATAAAAGGATTTGTTCTGTAAAATTTGGATTTAGTCAAAAGGTTGCAGTTAAGGACCTAGAAAGCCATAGGTTTCCCATCCCTGCTCTACCCATTCCCTAAGGTAGGTGTGCTAGTAATAAATTCTTTTAGTTTTCTTTTATCTGATAATGTCTTGATTTCCGATTCAATCCTGAAGCATATTTTTGCAGGATGTAGGATTATAAAGTTGTTATAAAGTTGGCCTCTCTCTCCCCCTCCTTTCATCACTTGAAAGTTGTTCTACTACTTTCTTTTGGCCTCCGCAGTTTCTGATGAGAATTCTACCATCCGTTGAATTGTTTTCCCCTATTTTCAAGTTGCCATTTCCCTCTTGCTGCCTTCAGGATTTTCAGGTTGTTTTTAGTCTTCACAAGTTCGATTACGATATGTCTCGGTGTGGATTTGAGGAGGGAGGGGTTGTCCTGCATAGGGTTAATGAATCTGTGCAGGGTTCATGAATCGGCTTCTTGACTCTGTGGGTTTATGTCGTTTGCCAAATTTGGGAAATTTGAGGTCATTGTTTTTATGAGTATATTCTTGGTACCACCCTCTTTCTCCTTTTCTTCCTAGTCTCAGAAGACCTGAAGCAGGGAGGGAGGCGGTCTTGTTACCAATGGACAGTGGTGACTATCTTGACTCTCTGTTTGAGTTCTGTTAGGAAGCCAAGGGAGGAACTCATGAGGCTGAGATAAGTGAGAAAAGGTTTATTATAACATCTGGGTACAGACGGGCTGAGACGGAAAATGGCGTCAGCCACGAAATGCTGGGTGTCTGGGGCTTTGATGGGTGCCTTTGGGCGGGCCCTCAAAGGGGAATGGGCCAGAGGATGTCTTAAAGGCAAAGTTCCCATAGAACTTTCTGCTAGCCTAACAATCTCCTCTGATACCACCTCAGTGGGGAGAGAGGGGCGCCTCATTATTGTCAGGTGGCAGTGGAAGTCTAGGCTGTTACTGCCAGGCAATGATGAAAACTCTGGAGATGTTCTCAAATTTCTCTGTCACTGTCCTAGCAGAAGAATTGGGGCAATTTCTAAACCTGGTAAGGATGGAAATCAAGGCTCTTCACTATACTTTTGCTGGTAGGGTTGGGGGAAGAAAGAGAGAGAGAGAAAGAGAGAATGAGAGAGAGAGAGAGAGAAAGTGAGAGATTTGGCTTGTAGTGAAACAGTTATTATCAAAAAGTTTTCCATCTTTCCAGGTTGCCACTTTCCTGGAACTTTTACTAGAAAGCGCAGGCTTTGTTGGGACTATTTTTGCCCATGTATTGGCATTTTCAGGTTACTGGCATCTTCAGCTCTATGTCTGGAATATTCAAGGCAAAAATAAAACTCGGGGAACTCACCACCATATCATTCCCGAACTCCTAAAATCCCTAACCTGTTTGCCACCTTCTTTCCACCATTCAGAAACTTTTAAGGTTTGATTTAAATGTAATTTCTAGGGTTTTTGTTATACTTAGTGGGAGAAATAGGGAAAAGCACATCTCCCTTATCGTCCCAGAATTAGAAGGCCAATCATTTGGTTCTTATATTTGGAATCCCCAGATACCAAACTATCCTACCAGCCCACACTGTTTGCTAACATTTGTCGGATTCCTCTTGTCCTGGCAAAGTCTTTCTGTCTATGGGAGGGACTCCTTCTGCCAGTACCTTCTGCTCGCTGCTAGGTATAGAGAATGACGTAGCTCTCTTCTCATCACTGAATGGGTTAGTCTCTGGCATTTATTGCCTCAATGTTTTACTTTCTTTACCATATTTCAATGGTCCTACATAACTGAAGAGTTTTTATTTTGTCTTGGTTGTGCTACTTTTCTAAACCATAAGAATGAAGATCTTTCATATCTTCCTACATCTTAACTGGAAGAGGAAGTATTTTTAACACAATTTTAAAAACAGAGGTATTTCACAATATCTGCTAGAAAGGAGTGTGGCAGCATGTCTGTCTGTCTGGTTTTTGGTTTGTTTGTTTGTTTTTAATGAAAAGGACACCAGACCAATTTTCTCATGCTTTAGCTTTCAGAATTGAAAACCCGAATCAATTTGTAACTTTCTAAATTACAAAAGTTTGATATTTTCTAAAACATTTTTGTTTAAAATAAGGCCAAGTGCTAATAGAGTTTCTAAGTTTTTATAACTTACAGAGACATATTTTATGGCTAAATTTAAAGACCTGATTTAATAAAATTACTTTACTGATTTCCAAAATCAGCCAGCTAAGGCATTTAAATGAGAGATATCAACTATTAGATATAAGCCTTGATAGTCAAACCAACACAATTCAATAACTTTGCAATTTCTTTTTTATCATCGGTTATGTCTTAATTTCTGGATGAGGTGATTAGATAGCATGGAATATTGGTTAGAAGAAAGATAATGAGGATGACTGAGAGAGCAAATAGTCTCCTGAATTACATTATTAAAATATTAGGGAACTCAAAAAATATTAGAGCATTTATCATTATTTTTTCTATTAGGAATTAGCACATTTTGTGGACTTAAACTGTTTCTGAGATCTACCAGTTTAAAGATGAAACTTGCAAGCAGATTCTAAAAGGTACCTCTTTTAAATCTTCTCGAAATAATACTTGAGAAAATTCTACAGAGAAACCCAACATATTGGACCATAATATTATATTGTAAATTGAGAGCTGCTCATTCCTAAGTATGAGATGATTTTCTACTCAATGTAAAGATAAGACAGATGAAGTAAAAAGAAAACTATCCACAGCAAAGACCTTCTCTCTACATTATATTAGATAATTCAGGACTCAACTACAATGAG
>CAUYSK010115942.1:0-26083 GCA_963575035.1 Avahi laniger
AATAGTGTTCATGGATACATGTTTATCAATTATTATGTATAGGTTATTAAGTATGGGATGTCCAATTTCCTTAAATATTAAGTTTGACAGTTGATATCTCTGACATTTCATTTTGACCCTTTTTATTTGTTTGTTTTTTTACATTGTGAAGGTACATCCTCATTCTTCCAAATGCACAATTTGGCTTAGGATTATCTTTCCATTTTTTTTTTTTTTGAGCAATTTTTGTGAAATCATGGACAAGTCAAAAATTCAAGTTATTTTCAAATATGATATCCATCGTGGAACCAATACAGCGCAGACAGCTCCTGCATTGTTTGGGAAGGATGTGGCTAATGAACGCATAGTATGTTGATGGTTCCAGAAGCAAAATCTGGTGATTTTACTCTTGAAAATGAGCCATGTGTGTGACCTGAGACTAAGGTGCATAATGATGAGCTGAAAGCTGTAGTGGAAGTGAATCCATCTCAAACTACGCGTGAATTAGCAGCAAGGTTTGACGTTACTATTCTAACGATATTGGACCATTTGAAACAAATGGGCAAGGTAAAGAAGCTGGATAGATGGGTACTGCATGAATTAAATGAGCATCAGAAATCACCCTGAAGCTTGCCTTTCTTTGCTGTCACAACATAAAGGTGAAACATTTCTACACTGTATTGTTATGTGTGATGAAAAATGGATTCTTTTTGACAATCACAAGCATTTGGCACAATGGTTGGATAAAGATGAAGCACTGAAACACAGTCCAAAGCTGAATATTCATCCAAAAAAGTTAATGGTGTCTGGTGGTCCAGCACTGGTATAATAATACACTACAATTTCATGAAACTGGTCAGTTGATTATGGCAGATGTCTACTGCAACCAATTGGATGAAATGATGAGCATACTTGCTATTAAGCAGCCAAGATTGGTCAACAGAGACAGACCAATCCTCTTGGAAGGCCACATGTTGCAAAAAACAACACTGCTGAAACTATAGCAGCTGGACTTAGAAACTCTGTCATCCACTGTATTCACCAGACCTTACACCAACTGACTACCATTTCTTCCAGGCTTTGGATCACTTCTTGCAAGGAAAAATATTCAATTCTCAGCAAGCTGTGGAAAACGGCCTTTCACGATATCATCGCTGCTCGCTTTCTAGGATTCTTTGCTGCTGGCATAAGCATGCTACCATTAAGACAGCAGAACTGCATTGATAGTTTAGGCACATACTTTGACTAATTGTACTGTTTCTTGTTTGAGATATAATAAACTACACTTTTGATTCAAAATTGGACATTTCATATTTAATGAGCTATCATCTATATGTTTGTATGTAAAAATATATCTTCTTTTGTGATCTAAGAACTTTCTGTGATCAAAATGTAAATAATTTACATTTTTAAATATAAGTAAAGATTTTATTTTAAAAGTAATTATTATACTCAACCCTAAAAAGAAAGTTGATAAGAAATACAAAAGTTTAATTTAAAAAACTTTTGAACTTTAATAAATTGTATTTTAAAACACTGGAATAAGTGGAAAGATAAAACATATTACCAAGTAGAAAGACACATAATTGGAAAAATTATAATCTTCCTTAAATAAATTAATTAATTTAATTCAAATTAAAATACAGTTTTCTTTATGTATGATTCTCACATTTTTGTCAATAAAAACCAAGTCAATGTATGCAATATTTTTAAATAAAGACTAATAAAGAGTTTAAAGTGCATTGTAGACTCAACATACATGAATATAGAGCCTCAATGCATATTATACATAAAATATAAGCGCTGTGTAAAGCCGAGTGTCAAGTGGATGGAGAAATAAGCATTAGCATACACTGAGATGGGATTGTGAATTGGTGCAACATTTTTCAGGACTACTTGATGGAAATATTTATTTAAAAATTATATATTTTCTCTTTTTCTTTTTTTTCTTTTTTATTTCAGCATATTATGGGGATATAAATGTTTAGGTTACGTATATTATCCTTGCCCCACCTGAGTTAGAGCTTCAAGCGTGTCCATCCCCCAGCCGGTACGCACTGCACTCATTATGTGTGTATATATCTATCCCCTCCTTCCTCCCCATCTGCCTGACATCCGATGAATGTTACTACCATATGTGCACTTAAGTGTTGATCAGTTAAAGCCACTTTGATGGTGAGTACATGTGATGTTTGTTTTTCCATTCTTTATTTAACTCAGAATTCTATGCTTAGAAATTTTCTCAACAGAAATATTTGTGTAATTATGACAATATATGTGTATACAAAGATGAGCAACACTATATTATTTATAATGGCTAAATTATAAGGGAATAGGTAATGTAAAGTAATTATAAATAAAATTATAAGGGAAGTAATATACATGCATTTGTAGAGAATTATCTAAATAAATTCAAATTTATTTATACAAAGGAATATAACACCATTTTTAAATGATGCTGAACTATCTGTGCTCATAAGAAAAAATCTGTGATATATATTTTCATGTTGAAAAAAGCCAACTTCGGAACAATATTTTAGTGTTCCATGTATATATTAAAAAACAGTATGCATCTATTATATGGTGACATAGGCATAAAAGTTTACTAGAATAGGAGGCAAGTTTTCTAAGTTCGTATCTCTTATGTCTTTGTGAGTGTGAAATGATGAAAGCTGCTGTCTGATGTTTTCAACATGTGCATGCATTGCATTTACTAAAACTTTTTAAATGATAGCATCTTTAAATAAATATTTATTATGAAACCATGATTTTTAAAATAGTATTTGCCTTGTGTATTAATAAACAGATTAATTCACAAACTAGAACACTCAGAGAGTAATGGTTTCTATGGTAATCAGGAACAGGTATTTCAAACATTTTTTATGAGCATGGCAAAGGTTTCTGAAGTGCAATTTGGCAGAATTAGCCTAAAAATGTGAACACATTTTTATCTCATAAGTTTATATCTAGAAAGGAAACTTAATAAATGATTAGATATTTGTTCAGTATTTCTATAACCAAATATTCATTTCAGTGTTGCTTGCATAAGAAATGAAAAATCAAATGTACAGCAATTACTTAAATAAATTATATAATAGATCCAAAATATATTATTAATAATATAAGAAAACACATCCAATATATTATTTTAATAACTTTATTGGCATATAATTCATATACCATAAAATCACCCATTTAGAGTATACAATTCAATGGTTTTTATTATATTCACAGAGTTGTGCAACCATCACTACTGCCTAATTTAAAGTGGAAGATAAGATTTTTGATATGAGATTTTTATTCTTGAATATAGGCATTTACAATTTGAAATTTCCTTTTAAGCATGGCTTCAGCTGCATCCTATAAGTTTTAGTATTATGTGTTCTTATTTCATTCATCCCAAAGTGTTTTCTAGTTTCCTTTTGACTTATTTGACCCATTGTTGACTCAGGAACCTGTTGCTTAATTTCCACATGTTTGTGAAATATTTGATTTTTTGTGTTATTGATTTTTTAATTCCCTTGTGTTTCAAGAACATGTTTTTTATTATTTCAATCCTTTTAAATTTATTGAGGCTTGTGTTATGGGCTGACATACAGTCCATTCTGGAGAATGTCTCATGGGTGCTTGAGAAAAATGTGTATTTTGCAGCTCTATAGAGTCGTTCAAGTCTTTTGTATTCTCGTTGACTTTCTACCTAGTTGTTCTATCTCATATTAAAAGTGGAGTACTGAAGTCTTCAACTATTATTGAATTGTCTATTTTTCTCTCAGTCTGTCAGTCTTTGCATTTTTTTTTTTGAGGGCTCTCTTGTTAGGTGCATATAGGTGCATAATTGTTATATCTTCCTGATAGATTGATCCTTTTATGATTAAAAAATGTCTTCTATCTCTAGTAACTTTTTGTTTTAAAGTCTATTTTGTCTAATATTAGTATAGCCACTTCAGCTCTCATAGAGTTGTTTGCGTGGTATGTATAGTTTCATCTTTTTACAATCAATCTCTTTGTATTTTTGAATCTAAGGAGTGTTCCCTGTATGCAGCATGTAGTTAGATCTTGTTTGTTTTGTTTGTTTGTTTTGTTTTTTTTATGCTGACAAGCTCTGTCTTTTGACTGGATTGTTAAACCATTCACAATTAATGTTATTAATGATATTGTTAGATTTATTTCTGGCATTTTGCTATTTGCTTCCTTTGTGTATTCCTGTTAGTTCTTTACTATCATTTTTTGCACTAACTTAATATTTTCTTGTGTAATATTTTAATTTCCTTAGCAATTTTTACTATATATTTTTAGTTACTTTCTTACTGGTTCTGTATGGTTTCCAACATAACACTTAACTTATAAGAATTTTCTTCATATTTACACTAACTTAATCCCAGTGTGATATACAGACTTTACTCCTATATAACTCTATTCCCTCCTTCCCATTTTTGTGTTATTATTATATATTTTATATTTATGTACCTTACAAGCACTAAAAATCAACATATTTATTATTTTATGTAATTTTTTGTCTATTAAAAAGTGGAAAGAAGAAAGGAAAACAGGTACATACTTACAGAGTCTGGCATATTAGCTTTTTGGTTCTCTTCATTTGTTACTGTGGATTCAAGTCACAATCTGATATAATTTTCTTATTCCAATGTGGCTTTGTCCCTACTGATGTTTTTGTAATGTTATTCTCAATTGATTTCCATATGTTTTAGGCTCATGGATACAATTAAATACATATTATTTTATGTAGTTTTCAAATAAATTATAAGTTACTATCTTTTTAAGGTACCTAAATATTTACCTTTACCGGTACTTTTTTTGTGTGTGGACCTAATATATTTTTAAATGAAAAGTATATTATGAAATTTGCAATTATCACAATATATAAAATACAACTCCAGTTAGTATTTTTAAATAAAATAATTTGGAATAAAATGTGTCAAAATGTCAATCTTTGCAATTTCTGGTTTGTTTCAATTTCAAAATTTTTTATTATCTTTATTCATTATTTAATTTTTCCAATTTTTTTCTTTTTATTATTTTTTTTTATTTCAAATTATTATGGGGGTACAAAAATTTTGGTTACATATAATACCTTAGCCTCTCCTAAGCCAGGGCTAGATGTGTGCCCTTTCTCGATACACTGCATTCCACATCCATTAGTTGTGAGATTATCCACCCTCACCCCCCTCCCACCTGACCGGCACCCAGTGAGTATTACTACCATGCGAGCACCCGAGTGTTGATCAGTTAGTACCAATTTAACAGCGAATACATGTTGTGCTTGTTTTTCCATTCTTGTGATACCTCACTTTGAAGGATGGGCTCAAGCTCTATCCAAGATAATATAAGAGGTGCTAGTTCACCATTGTTTTTTGTAGTTGAGTAGTATTCCATGGTATACATATATCACATTTTATTAAGCCACTTATGTATTCATGGGCACTTGGGTTGTTTCCACATCTTTGCAATTGTGAATTGTGCTGCCATAAACATTCAAGTGCACATGTCTTTATTACAGAATGTCTTTTTTTTCCTTTGGATAGGAATGAATACATGTTATTTTATAATAAAGAACCTTACTTTAAAATAGATTTTAAGGTGGTACATTCTTTTTTTCCAATGCCTTTTTGGTTTTCTCTGACTATTCCATTCTACTCTCTTAACTGCATGAGCCTTGCTGAAGGCTGCAATATCATTGTGGAATGTCCAGAGAATATAACAAAAATTTCATCGTTTTTAATCATTCCAGTCAAAGGATTTACTGTCTTCAAAGAACACTGCTGCATCTTGTCAAGAACTAAAAGTCCTCCAAAGAATGTGAAAATGGGAGAACAATCTAAATTGGAATAACATATGTATCCTCTTATGTAAGCAGAATTTTGAAAATGTTTTCCTTGTCATTCTTGAATATTTAGTCAAGAAGACTTATTTATCTCAAAACCCAAATCAAAACATGAAATACTGTCATCCATCAGTCAATGATGGGGATATGGTCTGAGAAATGTGTTGTTAAGCAATTTGCTGTGCGAACATCATGGAGTGTATTTATACAAGCCTAGATGGTACAGTCTATTACACACCTAGACTATATGGTATAGCTTATTGTTTCTAGACTACAAACTGGTACAGCATGTTACTGTACTGCATATTAAGCAATTGTAACACAGTGGTAAGTATTTGTGTATCCAAACCTATCTAAACATAGAAAAGGTACAGTAAAAAATACGATATTATAATCTTATGGGACCACTGTCATATATGCAGTCCTTCGTTGACAGAAATGTCTTTATATGGCACTTGACTGTAGTTGTTACAGTCAAGCTGGCATTCTCATAAATAAATGCCTAAGATAACTCTAAGGAAACTGACCCTAACCACTTTATTGGTGGTTATTTCCTTCTCTTCATAGGAAGTTAAATAAATGCAACTGAATATCTTCCCCTTAAAGGGGATAGAAGTATTAGACCTATTCTACATCTATTTTTTTTTTTGAGTGACATTCTAGACCTCTACCTTCATTCAACTTTCTTTCTTTGAAGTTTCAATGCATTTTTATCTGTATTGTTTTGATGTACTCCAGGGGCTTTTAAACAGGTGTGCTTTATGGATGAACTGGTTTTAACTCACCATGTTCATTTCTTAAATACCTTAGTTGTCTTTCAACAAAAGTTAATAACAATTAACTGCCGTAATTATATTTCTTTTCATTTTGGTGGTTTTAATATACAAAACAAGTTAAATAATAAGCTAACCATGATATTTAGATCTCAGAATGGGATCGCCATTAATTGGAGGTTGCCTATGGTACAGCAAGAATGGGGGGCATTTTTTAAGATGATATCAGTGTCTCCCCAGTTATGGGCTCTGTTTTTAAGTAAAAGGACTTTGGCACAAGAAAAACCCAGATTCTACGTTCAGACTTCAAGGAAAATTAGGCAGCTTACAAAAGACAGCAAAAAGGGTGAAAGATAAGCATTTTCCGTCTCAAATTACTAATTTAGTAATAGGTAATTCATTACTCTCTGATTATTGGCAAAGGCGAGATGTGCATGTTCTCCTTTGGAACACCATATTAATGAAATTGAAGGTTGTGAGCCTTACGCAATGTATGTTCTGCAACATTTTGAAAGCTTAGCTGGGAATCCCTGCGGTGCTGACTGAAGGAAAAAAAGGAAGCAAAGTTTTTAAAAAACAGAAGTATTTTTCAGAAGTCATGTATGAAATAAACTGCTTATGAGAAAATGACTGTAATGCTGCCTCAGTTTTCAGTGATAGAGGGATCTGTTTAAAACATTCTGACATAAAAAATAAATCAGCTTTAACTTCAATTATTAAGAGCTAAAGTAGCATTCTTTGATAGAAAGGGGTGGGTTTCTGGCGTTTCAGTGATAAATATGTATGAAAAAATAGTTGTGTCACCATGGAAACCAAGACCTCACTTTTTTTTTTTCTTAAGCAAGGCAAATAGTATAATAGAAACTTGGAATCTCTAAAAACAAACTGATGAAGACCAATCACTTTTAGGGTATGCTTTTGTATTCTTCAATTTTAGCATTCCTTGATTTTTTAGCATTCACTTAAAGTTCTGAAGCATATTTTGAGATTTTCTTCCAGTCATTATTGAAATTTCAAGTATTTTAATGAATGTTTCTCAATAAGCATTAATGCAATATGGTTGAATTATGAATTAGTGTGTGTTAGAGACTTTGAACAGCATCCGTCTGAAGGAATCAAATATTTATTTTTTCAGAGTGACACAGCCTCTCTTATAGGCAGATGCCTTTTACTTTTCTCCTTTAGCTTTTGTCACCTGTGAGTGAATTCTGGATTAGAGGCTATGGAGAGTGTATCTGAATGTAGTGATGTTTGTTCTGTGACAAATTTTACAAATACTTTCTGGAGTGTCTGATACAGTGTGTCCCCTGGTTCTCTTAGCTGGGATCCACCTGCTGCCAGGAGCCAACACATTTCACATTCCCTACTTCCCTAAAAATACAGAGTTTAATTATTTTTAATGACTTAATTTTAATATGTGTATATTAAATGAAGGTTATGGTAGGCAATTCAAATATTCCGTCTTACATAAGAGGCAGTTTTGGTGAGAGAAAAGGGCTCTGCCCCAAGATATCCAAATTTCTTATCCCAGCTCTATTTTTTAATAGTAATTTGGCGTTGGAAAAGCCCTTTCATCAATCTGAGCCCCGATTTCCATGTTTGTAAATGGAACTCATAATATTTTCACATGTCTAGGATTATTTTGAGAATCATTGTTTATCTGAAAAAATCTTTTTAAAATCACAAATTATATTCCAAACATAAGGTGAAATAAGTTTTATTGCAGCTGAAAAACCTAGGCCAAATTTTGTGTAATATTAATATATGATGAACTAAGTTTATGGCTCACAAGGTACATCTAAGCTGTGCTTATGCAACACCAAAATATCTAGTTCAAAAGTAAAAATTTATATAAAATGTATTTTAAAATAAAATCGCACCTGCTTACTTGTTTTCCGTACTTACTTTGTTCAGCCATCAGTTATTAGCGGTTGTGGAGTTATCATTGGGCAGTTCAGAATACATCTTCGAACTGAAAATCATTGTGCTAAACCTTTACCAAAAGAGACATCATCAGTTTTGATATGTTTACCTGATTGGTAAAAGTTCTATTTTAATGAGCAATGACAAATATTTGATATAGCTACGCATTGGATTTTTTAAAAACACATAATTGGAATGTGTATCTATGATAATGAGCAAAAAGCAATATTCCAATCTTGAAGAGCATCGCTCTACTAACGGATATCTCCTAAAGAGGGTCCACACCATTCTCCCATACCTCAGTCCAGGGCTGCTACAGCACACATGGCAACCCTCCGTGGCCCCTGTAGTTGGTGTCACATACAGCACTTGGTGCCGTGGCTGGTGTTGCTTTGTGAAAGTTTCCTGACTGCTCATGTGAGGGTGTAAAGCCTCTCCAACTCTAAGTGAGTCCTGAAAATTAGCAAGCATAACCCACCATGCTCAGGAATGCTCTAACAGTTGCACACACTGAGAAACACATTAAAACAGCACCAAACAATGCAATGTTTACCCTAATGTAGCAACTGTTATTCTTCTCCATGAAGAATTCTTTTTTCAGCAGGTTTAAAGAATTTTTATATATAAAATAAATTTATAAAATATGTAGTTGCATATCTTCCTCATGCAAAGATGATAAAGAACATTAATATATTTACTTTGAAAACCTTTTTTTCCTAAACAGCATTCAAAATAATTCTCTTAGCATCATGGTATGAAATCCAACTAAGTTCTTGAAAAGCCTCAGAGTTTTAACACGGTTAGGGGGACTA
The DNA here is from genome assembly GCA_963575035.1 of Avahi laniger. Lineage (NCBI taxonomy): Eukaryota > Metazoa > Chordata > Mammalia > Primates > Indriidae > Avahi > Avahi laniger. The sequence continues at coordinate 9,330 of CAUYSK010115942.1, forward strand.
ATTAGGTCTGATTGATTCACAGTCTCAGTGACCATTAAAAAATACTTGTGGAATAGGCTGTAACAAGAAATATGCCCATCCCTAAATGGAATAACTAATCTTACAATATGCATTTTTCATATACTTGAATTTATTTTAATGGGGAAAAAATAGTAATTTCCTTTTATTGGACAGATTTTTATGTTTTTAAGTTCTGTACCTCTTTAAATAAGCAATAATATTTCCAGTTTCATAGATATTCTCACATATTTTCTGGAAAATGGACATATTTATTTTGAAAATAAAATTTCCCCTATGTTTCCTACAATTAGCTCCTATTGTAAGCAAAGCTATATATTAGTGAGAATACTTGGAAACAACAACACATAGAATAGCTTTTCTTATTGGATGAACATATGCAATTACAAAAAGTTATATCTGTAACTATACACTTATACCTTTAAGTATTTTCCCTTATTTATTATAAAAATTTAAACCTCAGCCGCTTTTAATGGCAAAAATTAAGGAACTGCTTGGGCACATTCATCCATTTTTACTATAACAGACTAGAATATTATGGCCAATGCATAAAAGAAAGTAAACATTTAGATAAAATTTTTAAAAATCAGTATCTTTCCCAAATCTAGATTATATCTTACACAATGACTAATTTTTTACTGATACCAAAACATGAATCCAGAAATAGTGGTCTCTTAGATAGTAATTTCCTGCAAAGAGCAATACTATGCAATATTGCCAATCCCACTTCAATAAATTAATTTCCTACCGGGCAGAAAAGAGATCTAGCTCTGCTCTTTTTTTTCTACAAGTACAAATTTTAAGGCTTTTTTGAAAAGATACACACAGATCTTTGGATTCTTGTGGGGAAAAAAAGCAAAAGCATCTGTTATCAAGTTTGATCGTGCTACATTTTCACTAAGTTCCAATGATGATTTCTTATAGTGATTTTGTAGCATTTATTTAAGATTAAATAGGTTTTAATAGGTTAGAATATCAGTAGATAAGGACTAACAGCCAAAGTAAGTTTAGAAGTTCACATAGACTTCTTTACTTATTTACTGACTTTTTTTACATGATGACAATTAAATACTGTGGGATTTGTAAATTAACAAGCCCTTTTCAAAATAAAGAGTTTTAAATATGCTGTTTAAGCTAAAAATTCCTCCTCATGTACCTATTGTAAATGACCAATAATCTCTTTCACTGCAAAATGTGCTTATCTTCATTCTCTTCTACCTAGCCGTTTCCTGTGAAAATCTATTACAACAAAGAAGAGAAGCTCAAAATGCTCTACAATGCTTTGCTACCTAAGTATGTCAGCTACCTGGAGACAATAATGGGGAAAAAAGTGACTCAAGCTCTAATTATGAATTTATTACCTATTTATCTATTATTAGTGATTTCTTTAAAAGTTTCATCTTAAACATACCATATTATTTATAATTATTATTAATATTTGTTATTTAAGAAACATAGAATTAAATTATTCAAATGGAGACCTAAATTTTTATACTGTTTTTATCTGAAGGAAAACCCTGCTCTCCAATGTATGCAAAAAGGGAGGTTAAAGCCAGGCCAATAAGGGTAGACGAACCATGGTGTGAATAAAGGGATGCGAGGTAGGTAAAATTTTTCTAAAGTGTCAACGATACATCTTTGCTCTATTTTATTTAAGAGTTTAATGGCCATTAAAATGCTCTGAGAACAGGGTGAAAAGAGTGAGTATGGTGGAGAAGCATAAGAATACTTTCTTCAAGTCTGAAGTCAGAAAAGGGGTAAACGAGGAATTTGAGGTCCTTGAAAATAAATTTTGCTTATTCCAAACTCTTCCTAGGCTTGGCTGTTTCCTACCTTCTCTTCAAGAATGTATCTAAGCCCTGCTTGACATTAGAGTGACAAGTGACATTGCACATATTGGTTTATCTTCAACACACCTAGTTTATCACAACACACAAGCAATATGCAACCACAGGCATTCTCTAGTACACGGTTAATGGGTAAGTTATTGAACAATTCTATTTTGGCACATTTGAACTGAGAATCAGAAAAGAGAAGATGAATCAAAAAGAGATTTTTTTGACTCCAGGGAAACAGGAGCAAAGGATCAGTGTAAACAATAATATAAACAAGCAATTTTAATGAAAAAATTTTTCATCAGAATTGAGCCATAAAACTCTATTTTATAACACTTATTGAACATAATGCTCACAATTTTTCTTGTGATCGAATCTTTTATTATTTGTGTATTTGAGAGCAGTATGTTCCTTTCTATTTTTTTTTTGCATACATATTTTTCTTTATGAAACTTTCCAGAACACAAAATGCAACTTGTAAATTATTTTGATTTGGCATGGCCTCATATGCACTAACAGATTACATACTGTTCTGATTAGACACGCCAAACGTGCTACTCAATATGTAGACATGTTTCAACTCACACTGACAGCTGATGTATGATTTACTATGCTAACTGCTCAAGGCGTTTGTACTGGTTCAATATTCATATTTATTTATGTCAAAATTTTGTGGTAAACAAAGCAATTTAAGTGATGTATCAGATGGCTACTGACAAGAGTTTTTTAAAAATCTGTTGACATGTACTTTAAAGAAAAAAAAATCACATAAATATGTCAAAGTCTTATGAAAATAAAGCAGGTCTTTTTAAATGTAAAATAAAGCCAATGACATTCTAATATATGTTTTCTGTACCATTTTAGTTATCCACCAAACTGAAAGAACTGTCAACAAGATGGTTCAAACATTTACTCCAGAAAAATAATCTTTGTCCACTAAAAAAAAAAAAAGTCCTAAAGGAAGGAGAAAACAAATTCTTTTAAGTTCACTCAAGTTGGAGCTAAAGTCCAAGTGCCTGTTGCTCTTCCCTGGACAGATTTCTATGTAATCTAATCTGCGAACAGTCATTCCACAGGCAGGATTAACATGTGCTATTTTACCTTAACAACCAGCTGTAAATCATTCCATCAAGGGAAACACTTGTTAAAAGCTTAATGGTCAGAGAAAAAAACATGCAAATTTCCAAAAGAAAAACAAAACCCAGTTTCTGAGTTTGTCTCATAAATTGCACCCACACTCTGGCCACACAGGAGAGAGGCCCAGCTGATTGCTTAGGCAATAAACCAAATTTTTTCAGTGTAGGGAGAACCATTGTTGATCCATACCTTCTTGGCACTTTTACCTCTGATCAGAGATTACTATTTACAATTTAATACTGGGAGGGGATATCTGAATAGTTCTATTCCCATGGTGAACTAAAAAATAAAAACATATATATATATGTGAATTAAGAAACACATACTTTAGAAAATCACTAAAACATATTTACAATGTCTTCCAAATAAATGGTTTTCATTGTCCTCACAAAACTCATCCAGGATTTAAAATGGAAGATGTGAACAAAAGTTAAGTAAATAACTTTCTAAAATGTCACAGGAGAATGAAGGAGAAAGGAATTAAAAAAAGGATTAAAAGATAGAGGAAGAAATATTTAAAAAAGGAAGAAATGAGAAAACGGTTTTGGGGGTTGCAGGTTGATTTTTTCCTCACTCCAAAACATACTAAAAGTAAAGTGTTCTAATTATTAAGACTGCGGTGAAGTCTGAAACAAAGTGCCTAAAACCAATTGCATCATTTATAATTCCCTAGCAACCAATAGAAAAAATGCTTACAATTTTTACCTAATGGGTTACTGAGACAAAAGTATAATTTGATTTTTTTTAAAGTTTGCAAGTTTCTTATAATCTTTTTTTCTCCATAATATGTTCAACATCAGAATGACAATAATTTGTCTGAATAAAAGTGGCTTGATAAACACATAGAAATGTAGTCATCAACTACCCTGCTTGTGGACATATGCAGGAAAAAGATCTCATAAAAGATGCAATATCATATTCTTTCTTAGAAAAAAAAAGCAGCTTTGTTCTTTCACTTCTAATTTCTCTTGTAAAAATTTCAGCCTCTATATTTTAATGACACCTTGTTTTACTATCCCTCTTTCAAAATTATAATTTGAAATACACAAGTTTGAATAGAATCTAATTTCAACAAACAATTTTCTTAGAGAGGAAAAAAAAAAAAAAGAAAAACCATCACTTACATAGAACTGTTTTTCATTGCTCTAATTTGGCTAATTTTGTTGTTAATCTGATTGGGTGTGACTGATTAGGTTAATTTATCTTCTTTTTAACCAGAATATTCTGAATTAAATAAAAATAATAATAACTGCCTAAAGCCACGGCTCTAAGTTCATAAGTTAGAAACAGAAACATGAAGAAAACATACATTTAGGGCATAGAGTCCACTGATAAATAAAAAATCCTCCTGCATTGAATGTCTACCCTGAAAAACCATCTTTCTTATAGATAGTACTGATTTTATATTCCATTAAAATAAACCAATTGATATTCTATAAAAATAAGTTTTTCCATAATAAAATTCTATTAGCATGTTCTTAACCCTCAAAACATTTAGGATCTATATATCTCTGTGTGTATACAGTCTGTCTGTGATGCTACCAAGCTGCTGTTTGTTTGTTTTTAAATAACTGGGTCTTTTTCTAAACCACCAGAATAATCCAGTCACTTAAGGATCCTACAGTAGTTACTTAACCTCTTCGAACAAGTCTCCTTGACAGCAAACTGAAAACATTGGTCTGAGATCCCTTGGTGAATTAAATTCCTTGAGTCTGAGATGCCTGCGCTATTAGCTCAGTCGTCTGAATTGCCCCGACAGCTCACCCGCATGTGCTTTGACTGGGGTGCCCGCCGCTAATACGGAGAGTCCAGAACTTTGTAAAAATAACTGTTCAATTTAGTCATTCATGTTTAAAAATATTCCAGTCGATTTACATTTGATTTTGCTGATTTTTTTTCATTCATCGATCAATAATTCAGTTAAAATAGTCGAAGTGGTTCCATTGGTAGATTTGCTTCAATCACCGAATATACTGGTATGTGTGAATTGGTGTTGAAAGCAAACATGGAGCTTAATAAAATAAACTGCTTAATAAATTGCAGTTGGAGAAGGAGGTATTGGGTGAATTCTTTGGATAGCAGAGTTTCAATAATGTAAATAATGCATTATCTATTTTCTGCTGCCGTTACAGTACAGTTTCTGATTCTCAAAACTGTTGTCTGACAGGTCTGTGTTCTCCTGGCCAGGTTGTGGTACATTTTGCAGCTTGTCAAATTTCCTCGCTTCCTCGCGCCCTTTTTCATTATACAGCATTGCTCTGTGCTTAGCCACTGTATCCGTCCGTGCAGACATACTCTACCTTCGGTACAACACTAAAATTGATTTGCTAGGTGCTCCTTTGCTTCTTCACATTTCACATCTTCCCATTGAATTTCTTGTGTCAAGAACACAGCTCTGTCTTTTCACTTCCATCCTCGGAAATCTGAATACTCTGGGTTTTCTGAATATTTAAATAGCTTTGTGACCGACGTCAGGGTGTTTTATTCTGTAGTACTCTGTTCAGTGCAATTTTGTGTTATACATTGAGAGGATTCTGTGCTTATTTTCATTTTAGATTCTATTTTAAATGTATTAAAATGTACTGGTCTCTTCACAGGAATTCATGGCAAAAAGACTTTTGGGTAAAAAGCAATTTTACTATTAATAATTAGTATTTTCTTCAGAAAACATATATTAAAAACAAAAGATAATATGGATTGTCCCAAAGTTAATAGTTTATTTTCTATACAGGAATAGAACAGGACAAAACCAAAAAACTAAATACCCTTACGCAAATGAAAAATATGCTTTTATTGTTTTTCCTGCAAAAGTGAAAGAAATGGATGTAAAATGTTTCAGGCTAGTAATTACATGATCTAAGTTGGTACTAGATCTTGGATTTCCTCGGAAGAATTCAAAGACCTACCGTTTAGTGTTAGTTGATAAGGCACCTTTCTTTGAGCATATTGTTTTAACTGGTCAAATTTTGAGACTTTTGGAAGCGTAGGTGAAAGTTCAAACTTCGTTACGAAAGTGTAGCCATCGTGTAATAAAATACCCAAGATGATTCATTTAGTCAACCCAATATGTACTCATCAAGGAGGAGAACAAGCTAAGGAGGTATTATGTCTTTCTCTAGGATAACATGTTAAGTGCAGCATTCCAATCTAAAAGGTAGAATTGTTCCTTTGAGTAAAATAATTAATGAGCTCAACAAAAGGAAAGCTGTTACGAGAGAGACCTCTAGTGGATTAAAATGCAAGTGCCTTGGAAAGGGGTTTTATTGTTTATGCTTCATCTGAAAAACGGAACTTACAAATGCTGTTTAAGACAGAGTCCACAAAGCAGCACACTAAATTCCTCTTTGATGCTTAGTACGTGTTATTTATTTGTCCAAGCAAATAGTGCTTTTCAGGGCAGAGCCAACAAAGTGCGTGAGGGAGACTTAACTTCTTCAACAGCAGATTTTGAAAAACAAGTTGCAAATATCTAAGAAAAAAGACGATTTGTAAAAGGGGGCAGCTAGAATTTAGAGACATTTTCTAGGAATTATTGCGTTTTATTTGTTTGTTGAATCATTAATTAAACTGTAGATAATTTTTTACATGTAAAAATATCAAAGCACTTTCCAGAGGGATGGGTGAGGCTAGTTAGGGAAGATTTTCCAGTTTTTCACAAGTCATATATTTAATAATAAAAGATATTAATATTAATTCAAAGTTGTTCTTTAAGAAGAATGGCAAAAGTCTGTGATATGCAGAGTAGAGAGGCACCCAAGTACAGTTTATTTAAAGAAAACCACTGCTTCTGAATTACAGAGTATTTCATTTGACTAATGCGCCTTAGAAGATTATTCTTCCTTTGTTCTCCATACAATTGCATTTAATTCATCCTCTGATGTATAATCTAATTTTAACTGCTTATTAAAATGTTTCTACTTTAAACAACATTAATGGTAAATACGAAAATTAGGACATATTTTCTGGCTAAAGGTTCAGCACTAAATTGCAGAGAAATCTGAGTCTACTCACTGCATTTTATTAGAAGTCATGTAACTTCTAATTTAAATTAGGACATCCATTTCGGCTCAGAGAGACACTGAGCCAGAGCTACATAACTTACAAAAGTGTTCAAACATGAGGAATAAAATGAAAGAAGTTAGTAAGCCAAAGATACAGGGTTAACTCAGCACGGAAAAATGGTCATAATTTTTCAGAAAAATATTGCAGCTTTGGGAACTAGTTACTTACGATAACAATTTCTGAAATCCTATTCTATAATAATGTCAGATATACATCTTTTTAAAAAATTAACCACAATAGAACTTTAGTGTTTGCTATTGTTTAGCTGGTGTCATCCGCGTTTAGGAAAAGAGTATTTTATAGAGGCTATTTTTTAGTGTCAGCCCCTAGTTTTCTTATCCAGTGTTAATTCTTCCTATTGTCTCTAATAAGACTTTCTTCAATTTGTCCTCTGGATGATGAAATTTTAGAACCTATTTGCAGGGCAGGTTATTCACAGCCCTTATATTCCTCATACTAATATACCTGGTTAATGCTGAAGAGGTTCTATCTTTCCACTGTTACCAAAGTCTGAGCATCATATAAAATAGGACATCATTATTCGAAAAAGTGTGGTTCATGAATCTCTTCAAATTTGGGCTGGTGGCTGGCAGCCACTTAAAGGAGAATTGGTAGTGGGTTGGCAGGGGGAGTGGGGAGAAGGAAGTTAGAGAGTGTCACACAAATTTTATTTCCCTGGCTTTGTTTCCAATTTAGAATGGAGCTTTTTTTCAGAGAAAGAAAAAAATAGCTTCAAGTTTTGAAAGCTTTCGAAAAGATTTTTTGTTTATATTTAAAAGTAATTATAATAGCTTAAAAGAATTTTTTCCAAAGATAGAAAAACATAAACATATTTATCTACTCCCCTTTCTGACTATTTCTTCTTTAAAAGACAATGAATCACATTCCTAGGTTTCCGAGTTTTCTTTAAGTAAAACTGTACATTTCAGTTTATAACTATTTTCCCTAACCATGTTGAAAACTGACTCTGAACAAATTTCACCCTTCTTGCGCCACAAAAAGTTAATTTCCATTAGCACCTTGGGGATGTAAGAAAGAGTAGAAGGAGAAATAAAAGTCTCCAGAGTGTGTCAGAATTGGTGGAAAAGGAAAAGTCACAATTGATCAGACCAAGGGGCTGCACGGCAAAGTGCCCTCCGCTCCCCGCGTTGTGCCATGCTTGAGGACCTCATTCGCACTCAGAGTCCTTGCGCACTAAATATGTGCGTTATTTTTTATTTTGCTTTTTACTTTGGTCCTGTGTTTTTACACATGCCTCTTATAGGTGGCAACATGTTAGTTCAAAATTTATAATTTTCCCATCATTCAATGTCTTCCTCGCCCTATTCCCATTCCAACAGCCATGAACCGCCAAGTAGGCACAAGAGGTGCTAGCACAAAGAAAGGTTCTAGTGAAAAGCAAGTAAACAAAAGCACTGGAGCAGCACTCAATTGACGTGAGTTCTCATCGTTGTGGCACTGGGTAGTTATCTCTAATCTTCCAGTGAGGTCACCTTAGTAGGTCTCTAATTTTTTTGTGCTTTGTTTTCTCTGTCTGCAACATGAAGATATCAATATTTCTCTATCCAAATTCTGATGTAAAGATAAAACGCTTTGAAGCAATACAAATACAAAGTAATATTATGAATCTGAAAATGAAGACAACAGCTGTAAGATACTGTTAAAAGAGTTCCTCTGCCTAAGAAAATTGATGGTTATACTGGCTATCTCTCTAGTTTAGATCCTGTGTTCATTGCTTTGGGACCTTACTGTAGTCACACAAATGACTGACATTGAATTATAGGTGAGTCTAAGCAGAACTTTCAATTGACCTGTTTGTGTTTCCTTCCCTTCACCAATAAAGCATCTGTGGCCAATTAGTTTTCAGCACCAACTTCCAGGAGATAAGTGATTCCATGTTCCAGACACAATTGCACCAAGAAGGGCTAGGATTTCTAACTCCTGATTGTTCTGAGTTTTTTTTTTTATCCTCAAAGCAGAAGGAAGAAGGATCTATGAGGTCATCCAGTCCATTCATACAACAGGACTTATTTAAGCACCTACTAAATAAACAGAGCTTTTTCTGATTTGTCAACCAGTACATTTCTGAGGAGAATATTTTCTGAGATGTAAGTTATTATAACCAACTTCTTAGTCAACCTAAGATTTTTTTTACTATAGTTAAACGTTAGTTTACCTTTCTCATAAAAAATCACAAAGATTAGCCAGTATGGGTTTTTATAGGTTTAGTTTCTACATCAACTGCAGGGAAATGGGAAACTGGCGTTGTTCACTTATCTTCCTCTAAAAAAGTATACATAATACAGGCCTGCCTTCCTCACTAGATATATTGTCTTAGAAACCTCTTTCAACTCTAAAAACTCTGGTTTTATTCCTCTTTGTTCATGTGGCAAAATTTATAGAATTTTAAAAATAACATATATTAATATGAGCTTGAATTTGTGTTTGCATAGTTATGCCCATGTTTGCACACAGAAAAAAAGTAATAGAGAAATTGCCAGTTAGGTGATTAATATAACACGGCTGAATTTGTGCAGGTATAATTTCAAATTGTGTTATATTATACATACATCCATCTCTTCTACTAGATTATGAGTTTTCTGAGAGCAAGGGTCACATTAATCTTTGTAGATATAGTATCCTGAATTTATTCATTCATTCATTCATTCAACATTTATTGAGCACTTGCTATGTCCCAGGCATAATGTTAAGTATAGAAAGTTTTACAAAGATGAATAAAACATGATCCTAGAAGAGTTCATAGTTTAGTGGAAAAAAAAATATTGTATAATTTTAGCAACTATGCAGTTTGAAAAGCACATTTACTTCCATGATATCCTTTGAACCTTAACAACTATGTGAGGTTGGTATAATTATCCCCATTCTTATGAATGAGAAAAGTGAGTTTCACAGAGGTTAATTATGTTGCTTCAGGTCACTCAGGTAATCAATGGCAGATCGTGGGCTCTAGCCTTCTTACTCCAAATTCTGTGTGTACATAATAAATATTCCTACTAAGCCAACAATGCAAAATTGTATTGTTGGATATTAGCTGGCTTCTTTTTTTCTGATCAAGTGAAAATATTTATAAAACATCTTCCTACACATCTGTCTTAAATCCCTTCCATAAGTAAATTACATAGAAACAAAACTGAAACTCCTGATCTAACCAGATGAATTGTGAACATAAAATCTTTCAAAGTAAATCAAAATATTCACATACCCTCAAAAATTTAGTACCACAAATCTCATTCAGTCCATTTCAACAGCCAGAAAAACTGCTTTTGTACAGAAGGCATTGCATGCAAGTTGAAGGACACATTAGTACTCGCCCTCATGGTTCCAGTTCAAAGAATTATAGTGCCAGAAGTTGTTTCCTCTGTTAAGGGGCCAGGAGAATTTGATTCTTGTTAGTATCACTTCCTATACACAGAGAAGGTAGGAGAATGCTGCTTTGATTCAGTCCAGTCTACACATCACACAGTGTCTGCCAGGCTGAATTTGTATAATATCAAAAAGAGAAAAAAGAATAACATGTTACTAAAAAAGCTTTTGGGTTGCAGCCAGAGGTGGGGTGATGATGGCATTCTATGTGTATGATAAAGAATCATTTAAGATAATCAGACTACGTGATATGCATGTTAATTAGAGTAAACAATAGATCAAAGCAGATAAAAATTGCATGAGGAATTATCAGTTGAGGAATCATTTAAACAAAGTGTTAAATTTTTGAAAGTCAACATGACAGATCCTGTTTGGTAGCACATGTAGAAAGTTCTGTGGGCCTCATCTTGACTTGGAGTCTATTTTATTCCCAGACATAGCTGCACTACAAGCAAGGGCATCTGTGACCCATATTTGAATCATAAGCTTCCCCTTCTGCCTTTTTGTTTTACATTTCCCCCTTGAAGGTTTAGGATAGAATAGTGTTTAAGATGATTTAAAATACTGTGCCATGAGGATGTTTGAGTATCCCAGGTTGAAGACCAGCACTCTGGAGATCACAAATCCAGTATAATTCAGCTGCTATTTATTTATTAGTTTATTCATTAGTTTATTGGTTCGCTGATTCATTCATTTGTTTATTGATTCTATAGATCTTTATTTAACATTTGTCCTGGGATTATAAAAATAATGAAACACATTTTTTTCTCAGTAGTAATCCACAACTTAGTAAGATAAGAAAGACAAATGCAATTATCTCTTTTAGTGAAAGCATACCGGTTAATATTGATGACGAGAGTCAAAAATGAAGTTGAAGGAGGTCAAGTATCTAATGAGGACGTAATGGTAAAATGATTATTGGATCCTAAAACCTGGAAGCTCTACATGGTTCACCTTTATTCCCTACAGTGCCTAGAAGAGTTGCTGGTCCATGAAAGACAATAAACGTTGAGTGAATTAAAAAATGAATGAAACGAACATTGCAAGTCAAATTCTCAGAGTCCAGGAAAGGTCAATTTTCTTGGCTTCTATGAATAAATAAATGTTAAGATAATAATGAATGGATGAAATTACTGACTACAGGCCTGATGTTCCAAATGTCTAAAAAAGGTCAATCTTCTTGGCACAGCAGCTTACACTGCAACCCTAACTGCATTGCTTTCCTTGCCCAACCACCTAATCATTTCATAAGTTGGACTGAGTGAGAAAGGAGAATAAGTTGACCATACGGCAGGAAAGCCACACCTTGCTTTTCGGCCTACCCTGGTATGATCCATGTAGTCTTGATATAATATTTTGGTTTTACAGGGATCCTAGTGAGCTCTGAGGGTGTTCCCCCACCCCCACATACTGAAAACATCATCTGTTTTAGTGCTTTATGTATGACATCATTCTGACATACTGTAAACATAATAGTGCATTTTATGGCAATGAAAAAATAAGCAAGCAGAGGAAATATCTTTCCTCCATGCTTTGGTTGAATATATTTTATAGTTAACTGAACTTAGCACATATACAGTTTCCAGAGCTGTGTATAAAGGAACTTTCTACTTTGAGTAAATTTGATCTAATGAATGCAACTATTCACAGAAAAACTTAGAGATTCCTTTAAAATACATGACTTCCTGTCTTTAAGATGTATTATATCCTCCACAAAAAGTCTTTACTATAATTCTAGTCCTAGGTCACTAATATGGATAGGCTTATGGCTCACTTTCAAGCTCTCAGAATGCAAATACAGTACTTAAATAAGAAGGTTTATATTGATTTTAAGGTTGTTCTCACAAACTTTGCAGTCATAACTATGAGCTCAGTCTCATTTTTATTGAATAGCCATCAGGAAGAGAAGAAATGAGAATAAAACGGAAGAAATTAAATTCAAGTAGAGGACATATAGGGAAAAGATGATAGGCAGCAAACAGAACCAAAACATGGACATTGGATCATCTCCAAGCTTTCTCTTCAACAAAAAGTCATGATGGATCTCCAAGCTCTTAGTACTGTCCTGGTGGTTTCAAAAGCAGCCCAGGTATCTGATGCATGAAAATACCACAGGGCAGGTGGCTTACTATGTAGGTTATTTGAAATGATACAAAATATTACTATTTAGTCATTTCTTAAGTATTATTCAAAAGTTCAGGTTATAGAATAGTTTTGCCTCAAAGTATTTCCTGGTTCTCAATTTCCCTGAAACTAGGCAGTTGAAAACTTCCTTTTATATATATTAATTGAACACACAGCCCCAGATTATCCTGTGAATGTAAGACATCTCTGCAGTAAATGTTAAGTAGGAATATTGTTTTTTATTAGGTTTTAATGTGTGATTCATCTTAGATATGGTAATAGAATAAGGTATTTGGTTGATTTGTTTTTAAAGTTAAGGAAAAAGAATATGTAATTAAGTTCAGTTAGTTCAGTATCCCTTAAAGAGTTTAAAAATGAAGTTCACATTTTTATATAATGAAAAAAATGACATGAAAGAAAAAACATTCTGCTACCTGGAAAAAAGAAAAAACATAACTGGTTTGGTATCTTTCATCCAGCTGACCCAAACAGAGGAATTCTGTTCCGTTATCTTCATAAAGTAAATTTCTACTTGTCATATTATATGCATAAGTTTTCCTTTTTTAAAAAAATTTTGCTCTAGCAATTACTAAAGATGTTTAAAATAATCTTGAGCTACTTCGGCAGCTATTTATCAATGCATTTTATGCCTTTTGTTAGCTATAATCTTGGTCGTTTTAGTACATGGAGCCCTAATCTTCAAGTCTGTCAGTCCCATTTTGCATTACAAATCATTTGTAGTTTTATAACTGTCATTTCCAAGGACATCTGGAAAAGATGGATTTATGAAAGGTTACTATGCATTCTAAGAAGGCCGAAAATTAGCATGACTTTGTAAAGGTTCTTATAAATTGAGCAGTAGCCATCACTGGCAATAAGGTGTTTTCTGCTCTTGTCAAGTATCTTTATTTAAATATTAAGGGAAAGAGATGACCTTTGGCCTTAGAGATCACCATGACATGGCAATGGTTCAATCTATTATCTGTCAATGGAGTGCTGTGGCCTGACTCTCTCAAGGCTCCTATTTGTGGACAGTGTTATAATAACCCTTCCATTAGGCATCCCCAAGGCAAATAACCTCAGCTTTAACAGAGTCAGTTTAAAACTCCTTAGAGGAACATTAAGAGACTATCTGGTTTGTGTCAGTTTAAGATCAACTACTCCCTGCATAGGTTCAATTCTGTAAATTTTAAGTAGCCACAGTTATTTAAGAGTTATTTCATATATGCCTACAGGTAAATATTAGACACATAGAATTTAGAAATAACCCTATCTACTTCTTTGATTTCTTAACCAGCCTCTTTAGAGATTAACTCAATCCAAATGGGCTTGAGAATCCATTTTTTAAAGATGACTCTTTTTCATCTGTATACATATCTTTTTCTTGATAGAAATTTCACAGTGTTGCTACAGTGATGTGGTAAGAACAGAGATTGCACACGTCGAATCCCCTCTCAGTACACGTAAACCATCATAAGCGTAAGAGACAAGGCAATGTTCATTAGGAAGCAGGCATATTTTTCTGTGTGTGCACTAGGAGGAAGTAATGGTTAGAGGAGCAAAAATGTTTGGTTTTCTCTGCCTTTTCACCCTGATTTTGTCTGCCTATCAAACTGTTTTATCTCAGGTAAGTCATCTGGTTATGCTCAAATGAAATGCTTGCATTTGAATCACAAATGATTGCTCTTACCTCTAACAACTTAGGATCATTATTAGACTCAGACTTTGGTGGGGGTGGGATCTGAGGGCAAAAGACATCTTTATCCTGTGAAAAATCAACAACCCTAAAATGGTTTGAACAAATCAGTTGTCATTTAGTCTAAAATATATCACTAAAGATGATATTAACACGATGAATATTTGGTCATGAAATTAGTTTAGTGTCTCCTCTGTATTCAGCTATTGTGATTTAGTGTCCGTGATTTCTCTTATTAAAGCATATAATCCAAATTAAAAATAAACAAATTCATCACTGGCTATGGATGGCTTCTCAAGTGCAACTCTCATTTTATTGTCTTCATTAAATGCCAATAGATAAATTAGCTTAATTTGAAAACTTTATTTTTTAAAACTAATGAAAAAGTCAGCGAATCTTTATAGAGGGCCTACAGGGTATACATGGCATTGAAATAAACATACACATCTTTAAATATTCTTTCTATTCATACAGTAAAAATCCAACCAATTTTTTAAATAAAAGACTAAATTTTAGGAAAATAAAGTGTTTAGTACTTGATTTTATTTATTGATGCCAAAAACATTAAAGTATAAATAATTATTGATTGAATTTTTTATCCCACATCAGGTTAAGTTGCTATAAGGGGAAAAAAAGTGAAATGATTTCATGTGCTAAAACCCCGGTGCTCATAAACAACACTTAGCTTTTGATTTACAGGGAAATCACAATTCTCCATTTCTCGTTCCCTCTGTCTCTGACATTGCATGCGAGACCATAGGGCAATACATGCCCTACAACATAATATAGGATGTAATTTAAAGAGTTCTATTGATGTCATAAATCACAAGTAGTTCTGCTGAGGCAGTTTATGAATGGCAGTAAAACACTAAGACTGGATTATATCATTAGAATTATGTACCACATGTAGGTATTGTTATTTGTAATTGGGCATAAAGTATTACGAAACATCTATACCGAGATGTCATTTTTCTTGGTATTTATAAGCTTCTTCTACACAAGAAGATGTGTTTTGGGATAAAATAAGAAATCCAGGGTTGTAGAATATCTGTCAGTCTGAAGAAACGATTTGTATTCTCTGAGAGTAGATCATAATGGTTAGAACATATTTTGACAGGTCATACATAACTCAAATGTTAGAAGCACAAAACACTACCTGTATATGGGCTACCAGCATATGGTTTATTAGTAAAGTTTATTAGTACACAATTAAAGAAATATCACATCACATCACAATGACTACAAAAATATGATGCTCAAAAAATAAGTGAAAGAGTGTAAAAAGTCAATCAACCTGTTAGTGCTTGCTACAAAGAATTACAACTACAGTGGACTTGTTTTCCCACTGAACTGACTGGTTTTTGTGAACACATAGCCATTCTGAACCTCTCTGAAATAATCTTAACTTAAAAATTTCCTTTCTGGGGGAATAAAAAGAATATGGCAATTTTTCAACTATTCTGAGTAGATGACGGAGAGGAATTCCAATCTTCTATCTTTTTTAGCCACTGTTCTTATGGGTAAATAGTCCTAGTGGCTGTATCTATGTAACTGAACCAGATGACTTTGTTTGAAGCCAACACAGTTCTTTCATCTCTTATTTTAATTTTTTTTCTTAAAGAAACTAAAATAAGATAATATATAGTGGGATATTACAAGTAATTTCAGAATATTCCAGGTGGGTCTTTGGGCTCTTCAGATTAATTTCCCTAAATCAGGTCAATCCTGATCAAATTCTAAAATAGGCTTAAGCATCTCCTACCTTTCTCTCCGAGTCATTGACCAGCAATAGTCATCAGTCTCAAGCTGACTCCTAGTTTCCCAAGAATAAATAGCGCATTCCAGAATTATTTACTGGGATTCTCACCTGTCAGAGCCATGTCCAATTATTTTAGGTTTGTTGTTGCAATATTTCCCTTTTCACATAAACAAATTTATTCTAATCTCACTCAGAAAAAAGATAGTAAATAACTGACTAATAAACTATTTGTATTTACTTGCAAGGCTAGTGATTGTAATATAGAGATTATTTTAAAGTGACTTTCTGGGAATAACTTTAGAATTGATTAATCCAAAGATTAAGAAGGGTAGAAACTATGCATTATAATGATTTAGACATAGTAAAGATGACTTCCAGCTAGAGGTTCTCTGGAAAGTTTCTTGGAAGAGATAAAATTTGAACAGAATCATAAAGATTAATCAGCATACAGAGATAAGAAGTACAGACATTCTGAAGGAGCGTAGTCAAAGTATAAGAACAGGAAAGTGAGAAATTCTGGGTATGAAACACTGTATCACTGTGGGAATGTTGGAAAACACAGAAGCATGTATAGAAGAAAATAATTTTATATTATAATCTTGCAGCCAAATATAATCAACATTAACATTTTAATATTTTTAGCTGATTTATATACATAATTTTATTTAAATAATTGAAATTATTCTTTATATGTGCATACCAATATGAATATATATCTATGATTATATATGCATATGTG